>JAXCHO010000379.1:0-259882 GCA_036630365.1 Acanthiza pusilla | reverse complement strand
CGGGGTCCTCTCTGAGAGAATAGCTGCTTAGGGGAGTGCCTTAACCGAATTCCGATTTTTACGGCGACTGCGGGATTTCTAGCCGGTCCTACGCGTGTGCCGGGCTTCTCCGGCGGGGTTCGCGGCGCCGGCGTCGGCCGGGAACGCCGCTCGCGGCGGCAGGCGGCGGCGATGACGGCTTTGCCGATGGGTCTGCTGCGCATGTGCTTATTCGGGGCCGCTAGATGGCGGCCCCCGTTTGCCTCGTTATGCCTCGATAGGCATGGCGCCTCTTGCGCATGCGCTTTGTGAATTGTTACGGGCAGCCCCCCCCACGGGGACCTCGTTACTGGAATAAGTGCCTAATAGACTGCCTGAACGGGAATTGAATTTTGATGGCTACCGAGCGATTTTTCTCGGCTTCTACCACTGTGGACGAGGCGTGCGGCGCGCTAAAGGGCACCGGGGAGGGTCGGGGCCGCGCCCCTTCAGGCCGGCATCGGCAAAGTCGGCTCGGGCGCGGGTGCGCGCCCCCCCATGGAGGACCTCCGGCGCAAGCGCGATTGAGGGGCGGTGCCGGAGGCGTGGCAGCGGGCGGAGCGAGGGGCGGAGGCTGGAGACGACACGCGGGGCGGGACGGAGGCGGTGCGGTGGGCGGTGCGAGCGGCGGGGGGGGGCGAGGGGCGGAACGGAGGGCCGCAAGCCGGGCCCCCAGCCCAACCCCAACGCCGCAAGCCGGGCCCCCAGCCCAACCCCAACGCCGCAAGCCGGGGCCCCAGCCCCACCCCAACGCCGCAAGCCGGGCCCCCAGCCCCACCCCAACGCCGCAAGCCGGGCCCCCAGCCCCACCCCAACGCCGCAAGCCGGGCCCCCAGCCCAACCCCAACGCCGCAAGCCGGGCCCCCAGCCCCACCCCAACGCCGCAAGCCGGGCCCCCAGCCCCACCCCAACGCCGCAAGCCGGGCCCCCAGCCCCACCCCAACGCCGCAAGCCGGGCCCCCAGCCCCACCCCAACGCCGCAAGCCGGGCCCCCAGCCCCACCCCAACGCCGCAAGCCGGGCCCCCAGCCCCACCCCAACGCCGCAAGCCGGGCTCCAAGCCCAACCCCAACGCCGCAAGCCGGGCCCCCAGCCCGCCCCAACGCCGCAAGCCGGGCCCCCAACGCCGCAAGCCGGGCCCCCAGCCCAACCCCAACGCCGCAAGCCGGGCCCCCAGCCCAACCCCAACGCCGCAAGCCGGGCCCCCAACGCCGCAAGCCGGGCCCCCAACGCCGCAAGCCGGGCCCCCAGCCCAACCCCAACGCTGCAAGCCGAACCCCCAGCCCAACCCCAACGCCGCAAGCCGGGCCCCCAGCCCAACCCCAACGCCGCAAGCCGGGCCCCCAGCCCAACCCCAACGCCGCAAGCCGGGACCCCAGCCCAACCCCAATGCCGCAAGCCGGGCCCCCAACGCCGCAAGCCGGGCCCCCAGCCCGCCCCAACGCCACAAGCCGGGCCCCCAACGCCGCAAGCCGGGCCCCCAACGCCGCAAGCCCGGCCCCCAGCCCAACCCCAACGCCGCAAGCCGGGCCCCCAGCCCAACCCCAACGCCGCAAGCCGGGCCCCCAGCCCGCCCCAACGTCGCAAGCCGGGCCCCCAACTCCGCAAGCCGGGCCCCCAGCCCGCCCCAACGCCACAAGCCGGGCCCCCAACGCCGCAAGCCGGGCCCCCAGCCCAACCCCAACGCCGCAAGCCAGGCCCCCAGCCCAACCCCAATGCCGTAAGCCGGGCCCCCAGCCCAACCCCAACGCCGCAAGCCAGGCCCCCAGCCCAACCCCAATGCCGTAAGCCGGGCCCCCAGCCCAACCCCAACGCCGCAAGCTGGGCCCCCAACGCCGCAAGCCGGGCCCCCAGCCCGCCCCAACGCCGCAAGCCGGGCCCCCAGCCCAACCCCAACTCCACAAGCCGGGCCCCCAAAGCCACAAGCCGGGCCCCCAACGCCGCAAGCCGGGCCCCCAGCCCAACCCCAACGCCACAAGCCGGGCCCCCAGCCCGCCCCAACGCCGCAAGCCGGGCCCCCAGCCCGCCACAACGCCGCAAGCCGGGCCCCCAACACCGCAAGCCGGGCCCCCAGCCCAACCCCAACGCCGCAAGCCGGGCCCCCAGCCCAACCCCAACGCCGCAAGCCGGGCCCCCAACTCCGCAAGCCGGGCCCCCAGCCCAACCCCAACGCCGCAAGCCGGGCCCCCAACTCCGCAAGCCGGGCCCCCAGCCCGCCCCAACGCCGCAAGCCGGGCCCCCAGCCCAACCCCAACGCCGCAAGCCGGGACCCCAGCCCAACCCCAATGCCGCAAGCCGGGCCCCCAACGCCGCAAGCCGGGCCCCCAGCCCGCCCCAACGCCACAAGCCGGGCCCCCAACGCCGCAAGCCGGGCCCCCAACGCCGCAAGCCCGGCCCCCAGCCCAACCCCAACGCCGCAAGCCGGGCCCCCAGCCCAACCCCAACGCCGCAAGCCGGGCCCCCAGCCCGCCCCAACGTCGCAAGCCGGGCCCCCAACTCCGCAAGCCGGGCCCCCAGCCCAACCCCAACGCCGCAAGCCGGGCCCCCAACGCCGCAAGCCGGGCCCCCAGCCCAACCCCAACGCCGCAAGCCGGGCCCCCAGCCCAACCCCAATGCCGTAAGCCGGGCCCCCAGCCCAACCCCAACACCGCAAGCTGGGCCCCCAGCCCGCCCCAACGCCGCAAGCCGGGCCCCCAGCCCGCCCCAACGCCGTAAACCGGGCCCCCAGCCCAACCCCAACGCCGCAAGCCGGGCCCCCAGCCCGCCCCAACGCCGCAAGCCGGGCCCCCAGGCCAACCCCAACGCCGCAAGCCGGGCCCCCAGCCCAACCCCAATGCCGTAAGCCGGGCCCCCAGCCCAACCCCAACGCCGCAAGCCGGGCCCCCAGCCCGCCCCAACGCCGAAAGCCGGGCCCCCAGCCCGCCCCAACGCCACAAGCCGGGCCCCCAAAGCCACAAGCCGGGCCCCCAACGCCGCAAGCCGGGCCCCCAGCCCAACCCCAACGCCACAAGCCGGGCCCCCAGCCCGCCCCAACGCCGCAAGCCGGGCCCCCAGCCCGCCACAACGCCGCAAGCCGGGCCCCCAACACCGCAAGCCGGGCCCCCAGCCCAACCCCAACGCCGCAAGCCGGGCCCCCAGCCCAACCCCAACGCCACAAGCCAGGCCCCCAGCCCGCCCCAACGCCGCAAGCCGGGCCCCCAGCCCACCACAACGCCGCAAGCCGGGCCCACAACGCCGCAAGCCGGGCCCCCAATGCCGCAAGCAGGGCCCCCAGCCCAACCCCCACGCCGCAAGCCGGGCCCCCAGCCCAACCCCAACACCGCAAGCCGGGCCCCCAACTCCGCAAGCCGGGCCCCCAGCCCGCCCCAACGCCGCAAGCCGGGCCCCCAACGCCGCAAGCCGGGCCCCCAGCCCGCCCCAACGCCGCAAGCCGGGCCCCCAACGCCGCAAGCCGGGCCCCCAACCCAACCCCAACGCCGCAAGCCGGGCCCCCAGCCCGCCCCAACGCCGCAAGCCGGGCCCCCAGCCCAACCCCAACGCCGCAAGCCGGGCCCCCAGCCCAACCCCAACGCCGCAAGCCGGGCCCCCAGCCCAACCCCAACGCCGCAAGCCGGGCCCCCAGCCCAACCCCAACGCCGCAAGCCGGGCCCCCAGCCCGCCCCAACGCCGCAAGCCGGGCCCCCAACGCCGCAAGCCGGGCCCCCAGCCCGCCCCAACGCCACAAGCCGGGCCCCCAACGCCGCAAGCCAGGCCCCCAACGCCGCAAGCCGGGCCCCCAACGCCGCAAGCCCGGCCCCCAGCCCAACCCCAACGCTGCAAGCCGGGCCCCCAGCCCGCCCCAACGCCACAAGCCGGGCCCCCAGCCCGCCACAACGCCGCAAGCCGGGCCCCCAACGCCGCAAGCCGGGCCCCCAGTGCGCCCCAACGCCGCAAGCCGGGCCCCCAGCCCAACCCCAACGCCGCAAGCCGGGCCCCCAACCCGCCCCAACGCCGTAAGCTGGGCCCCCAACGCCGCAAGCCGGGCCCCCAGCCCGCCCCAACGCCGCAAGCCGGGCCCCCAACGCCGCAAGCCGGGCCCCCAGCCCGCCCCAACGCCACAAGCCGGGCCCCCAAAGCCACAAGCCGGGCCCCCAACGCCGCAAGCCGGGCCCCCAGCCCAACCCCAACGCCGCAAGCCGGGCCCCCAGCCCGCCCCAACGCCGCAAGCCGGGCCCCCAGCCCGCCCCAACGCCGCAAGCCGGGCCCCCAACGCCGCAAGCAGGGCCCCCAGCCCAACCCCCACGCCGCAAGCCGGGCCCCCAGCCCAACCCCAACGCCGCAAGCCGGGCCCCCAGTGCGCCCCAACGCCGCAAGCCGGGCCCCCAAAGCCACAAGCCGGGCCCCCAACGCCGCAAGCCGGGCCCCCAGCCCAACCCCAACGCCACAATCCGGGCCCCCAGCCCGCCCCAACGCCGCAAGCCGGGCCCCCAGCCCGCCACAACGCCGCAAGCCGGGCCCCCAACACCGCAAGCCGGGCCCCCAGCCCAACCCCAACGCCGCAAGCCGGGCCCCCAGCCCAACCCCAACGCCACAAGCCAGGCCCCCAGCCCGCTCCAACGCCGCAAGCCGGGCCCCCAGCCCACCACAACGCCGCAAGCCGGGCCCACAACGCCGCAAGCCGGGCCCCCAATGCCGCAAGCAGGGCCCCCAGCCCAACCCCCACGCCGCAAGCCGGGCCCCCAGCCCAACCCCAACGCCGCAAGCCGGGCCCCCAACTCCGCAAGCCGGGCCCCCAGCCCAACCCCAACGCCGCAAGCCGGGCCCCCAGCCCAACCCCAACGCCGCAAGCCGGGCCCCCAACGCCGCAAGCCGGGCCCCCAACTCCGCCCCAGTCGCCGCAAGCCGGGCCCCCAGCCCGCCCCAACACCGCAAGCCGGGCCCCCAGCCCGTCCCAGCCGCCGGGGCCCCCAGCTTCTTCCACCCTTACCCCTAGGCCAGAGCACACAGCCCCCAAACCCTAGGCCAGAGCACTCAGCCCCGAGACAAACCAGCCAGAACACTGCCCGAGACAACCATCTCCAGCCACCGACACACATTTGCAGCACACGACAGAGCCGTGGTTAGCACTCAGCTTTGAGACAACACAGCCAAGCACTGCCCGAGACCACCATCTCTGACCATCAACGCACATTTGCAGGACTCCACAGAAACGTGGTTAGCACTCAGCTTTGAGACAACACAGCCAAACACTGCCCGAGACCACCATCTCTGACCATCAACACACATTTGCAGCACTCCACAGAAACGTGGTTAGCACTCATCTCCGAGACAATCCAGCAGAGCACTGCCCGAGACAACCGAGCCTGACCACCGACCAAGAGAACAGTCTCCGACAATCGACGCACATTTGCAGCACTCCGCAGAAACGTAGTTAGCACTCAGCTCCGAGACAGCTCAGCTGAGCACTGCGCGAGACAACCCAGCCTGGGCACTGCCCCAGACAACCATCTCCGACCATCAACGCACATTCGCAGCATTCCACAGAAACGTGGTTCCCGTAAGCATGAAAAAAAATCATCCTACCTGACAAAACCCCGGCCTTGCATAGTCGATGCTCGAAGACTGGCAAAAAAGGTCACCTCGCAGACCAGGACAACCATCTCCAATGATCGATGCACATTCACAGCACTCCACAGAAACGTGGTTCCTAGAAGCCTGAAAACAAAAATCATCCTCCCTGCCAAAACCCGAGCCTGGCACAGTCGATGGTCGAACATTGGGGATAAAGGTCACCTCGCAGACCGGGACAACCATCTTCGACCGTCGACGCACATTCGCAGCATTCCGCAGAAACGTGGTTCCTAGAAGCCTGAAAACAAAAATCATCCTACCTGACAAAACCCCAGCCTGGCATAGTCGATGCTCGAACATTGGCGATAAAGGTCACCTCGCAGACCGGGACAACCATCTTCGACCGTCGACGCACATTCGCAGCATTCCACAGAAACGTGGTTTCTAGAAGCCTGAAAACAAAAATCATCCTACCTGACAAAACCCCAGCCCAGCACAGTCGATGCTTGAACATTGGCGATAAAGGTCACCTCGCAGACCGGGACAACCGTCTCCGACCGTTGATGGACATTCGCAGCGCTCCACGGAAACGTCGTTCCTGGAAGCCTGAAAAAGAAAAAAATCATGCTGCCTGACAAAACCCCAGCCGAACACACTCTACACTAGAACACTGGCGATAAAGGTCACCTTCCAGACCAGCCAGGACCGAGGGACAAAAAAACCTCCAGCTGAGGGGGGAAAAAGAATCCCCCCAGATGGGTTGTTTTTTATTCTAAGTATAAAAATGTGTTGAAAAACCTGAAAGATAAAAATAAAACACACAAGGTTAGAACCATTCCCCACACACACAAACCCACCCTCACCCTCATCTCAACCACACAGCTAACCCCCTGACGTCGGCGCACATTCGCAGCACTCCACAGAAACGTGGGTCCCAGGAGCATGACAAATATCATCCTGCCTGACAAAACCCCAGCCCAGCATGGTCTGCACTCAAACATAGGTGATGAACATCGCCTCGCAGACCGGCCGGGACTCAGGAAAAAAAAAACCCAGCTGAAGGAAAAAAATAATGCCCCAGGTAGGGTTTTTTTATTCTAAGTTTAAAAATTTATTGAGAAACCTGAAAGGTAAAACGATCTCACACACACACACAAGCTTAGAACCACTCAACACACACACTCTTCCAGGCAGCCATACTCAGCCACAGGCAGCCACCTTATTTCAGCTTACACACCGACAGCAGCCCTCACTCAAAACACTCTACTAAAGAAGATGCTTCAAGACAGCTCCCAGATGCCTCTCCTCGATGCACAACGCTGGACTCCGAGAAAATTGGTAGGGTCGGTGAACGTAGTGAGTGGAATCTGCCTCAGTGACCTGCAAGACAACATGAAGAGGTCTACAAGTGGCTGACAGCTAGGAGTTATCCCCACATGCAGCCCATAAGTTTTCTACCCAAAACCCCATAAACAATACATGAACCATAAAGTTTTATAACTATCTACCTAGCTGTGACTCTACCTGCCAGGGCAGGGCAGTTCCAAGCCTAAGTGGTGCAGAGACCCACAGTGCACCAAATAAAAACAAAGATGACACGAGGACTTGAGATAACTCTCCAGACCATTAACTATTGACACTGATATGCTTTGAGATGATGGAACCTACAGAACTACCGCAGTCACTGCAGGAGGGTCTAATACTCTCCATTATAGAAGACCAAGGGAACGGCGCATGAAAAGAAGATACTACCAGAACTGTAAAGGAACATGGATGAGAACATCTTTGGGTCTCAAAAAGTAAAAATGTCAAGATGGCAGAATAAGCCCAATGCAGGAAAGTACACAAGTAGAAACGGCTGCTGCCAATATGGCCCAGAACAATTCTGAGAGAGCATTGAGACCGAACAAAGCCCTATGCCACAGAAGATGGAAGCGATGCCACAGAAATAGCATAGGATAGTGAAACGTAACTCCTGACACAAAGTGACTGCCAAAGCTGTGAAGAGGATGCTCAAGAAGCACAGTAGGCCTAGAGAAGGAGGCGATAACCGCCAGGTGACCATGGCGATCGCTCCAGACTCAAATGTGGTCTGCTCAGGCAAAATGATCCACAATGACATCAATACTCATAGAGATCCATGATGACATCAAGACTCATGGAGATCCACAATGACATCAAGACTCATGCAGATCCACGATGACATCAAGACTCATAGGAGGCCGATGACATGAAGCCCACAAGAAGATGAGAGGGGTTAGAGCTGCCCTGCCCTGCCTGGCAAAGGCTCAGCTGATGCTGAGGAGAAACCCTCTCCCTTTACTTCCAAGGGGACTGTCCCACAATAGCCCTCTCCTCTAAGCTAGCTTCAGATTGCCTCCCCATGACTCCAAAGGTTTTACCATTCCCCCAACCACCGGTCCCGACACTTAGCTTTCGGAAGACGAGCCGACAAAATCCACCGTCGTGGGAAAAGAATGCCTCGGCGCCGTGGACATTGATATGGTCCCTGTGCTCCACATGGGTGGCTGAAAACAACCAGAAAATCGAGAATGTGATGACACATCCCAGAAGAGACCCCTTCCACAACACCCCTCTCCCTCTTAACTGCCGAGGCTTATCGCTTACCTGCCGTCTCCAAACCTCAGCTCTGCACCTGCTGACGGCACCTAAGACAACAAAACAGAAAACGTGACTGTCGATCTCGAGAAGAGTAATCCCAAGGCTCCTATGCACCACCACCCCAGCTCACCTCAAATCTTCATCCGACACCAGAGCTCACCCGGACGATACCTGCAAAATGAAAAGGGACGTGCTTAGCGTGCTGCTAGATACCGCTTCCCTGTTAGTGACTCCCCCTAAATGCCAACTGACCCGTTCAGCTCTATTCCTCAGCATGCCTAGGGCAGCAGCGACACCTGCAAAGAAACAAAGCAAAAAAAACATGCTGACACACAGTGAAACTACAACCTCCCCACTCCAATTGAAGTATGCCACATCTATACCCTCACCTCGCACCCATCTGGCTTCTGGCATCCTGGGCTAGGACATCTTGGGAGTGGACAGCCTAAAATGCACAACCAAAAATGGGTGCTCAGAGCTGCACCAGAAATTGAGATCCGAGCAATAACGACTCATTCTATCTGCCGGTCACCACTCACCTCGCAACGTCGGCCTTGACGGCTGACATCCGGCATTACTTCCTAAAAATAAAAAGGAAAGAAAAATGCTGTAACGTGGTCACCATTTCACTTTCCCCTGCAAAGACAAACAGTGACTGACCTTCCTGTGGGAACCCCCTCACCCGGTATAGGATACTCTGCCACAGATTTAATCCATCTGCATCTGAAAGAAAGCCGTGACAAAAGTCAAAGTGCTGCATGGTAATTTAACAGGGCCAGACATCTTTTATCAATAAAGATGTGTACCGTGTCAAATGAACTACAGCTTACATTACAAACTCGAGGTCCCCAGGCTCCAACTCTCCCGAGGATCACACACATAAGGCCGGTGACCAGGAGGTGTAGGATGGCTGCAAAACTTTGGGCTCGACCGGCTAATCCAATCAACAAATTAACAATAGGGCCTTATTCCCGTTATACCCGCATACCAGACTACGCAGCAGGGCAGAGCAGCTCCGGGCCAAAGACACACAGAGACGGCCATGAGATGGCAGATGCGACAAAGAGAGAAAACTCTCGGCAAGAAGAACGATCGCAAGAACCGAGAGAAGGTGGAATGAAGGGACCCAGGTGAGACCGACGGTGAGCCAACGAGGCCTGAAGAACCCTGATGGAAGATGCTAATGGAATTGCCTTATGACAAGCTCGCCGAAACGGCAAAGGTGGATGTCCGAGAATGGTGAATGTACAGAGAAGAGTCCGACTGCACGTTCTTAGAAGTCCTAGCCTGCTACGATGGATCGTGGCAGTGCACGGCTGTCAATATAGCTGACAACAAGACCGTAAGAAACATCTACCTCGTTGCTTTTAAAGAGAGATGCAATTCCGATGCACATCCGAGCTCAGGAGTCAAGTTCAAAGAGATCGGCGTCAGGACAATGAACAGGGAGATCAGACACGTTAAGCATGAGACCTGGCCTTTCTGAGAATCCCCTCAAAGGGGTAAGGCAAAAGACATGCAATACAAGATGCCCAAAACACGGAGAATACAAAACAGACGCAGGACACGACACGGACTGGGACTGCTCTGCCCTGCGCACCTCTGTGTTGTGATCAAAAGCGAGGCTCTCCTTGATGTGGCCTAAGAAGCCCTTTCTTGGACATCCCGGTGCCCAGAGCTAATTCAAAAATCCCTCCCGGTGAGGCCCGACCCAGTACCCGGCATCCATCCCCTCCTGTAATCGTAACCCTCGACTTATCTCACAGAGGGCCGGAGACGTGAATCCACTCCAGGTGTGAAAGAAGGCCTCCTCGCCGTCTCAGAGGTTCCTGCTGTCACCGAGCGGTTCTCTCGAAGTCAGCTGCAATAAAGAATGTCAAACATCAAAGCGTGATCTGAGTGCCACAGTGGCCAAAACACGACAATCTTGCTACTCACCGTCTCCTGAGAACACCTGGCTCCTCGGGCCGCACGCCCCAGCCGTGCTCAGAGGTTGACGCCAGCATCGCAGGGCATACCTGGATAAGAGGAGACACAGGGATGTGGCATTGCAGAAACTGAAGTGAAACCTCACTCCTCCTCCCTACCTGCCCAACTCACCGCAAATCTTCTGCTGTTGCTGAAGGCTGCCCGGATGGCAACTTCAAAAGGAAAAGGTAAAGGCTTCATTGCAGAGTCCCCTAATACTTCCGGAAGGCTCGTGAGGGCTGTGAACTGGGTCTGTTGGCTGATCGGCGAGGGGGTTTGGCCCCGATAGGCCTAATACGAGCAGAAAGCCTAAAACATATAAACAACAATGCACACTTAGAGCTCAGCAAACTCGCACATATCCCTCACCTATTAGTCACCCCACCTAAATGCTGACTCAGCCGTTCGCCTGTATTCCTTGCGATGCCTAGGGCAGCAACAGCGGCACCTGCAAAGAAACAAAAGGAAAAAAACATGCTGAGACACTGTGAAACTACAACCTGCCTGCTCCAGTAGAATTACATTGCATCTATACCTGGGCCTTGCACCCATCTGGCCTCTGCCATCCTGGACCAGGATGTCTTGGGAGCAGACTCCCTAAAATGCACAAACAACAAAGGATGCTTAGAGCTGCATGGGAAACTGAGACCTGAACAATAACAACTCCTTCTCTCTGCCATTCACTGCTCACCTCGCTCCGCTGACCTTGACCGCTCACATCCGGCAGGACTTCCTAAAAGTAAGGGCAAAGGAAAATGCTGTAACATATCCACCATGTACACTGCCCCAAAAAGCCCTGCCTGGGAGACAAAGGGCAAAACAAAATGGAAAGATGCATACGAACGTAGAGCCCAAAAGCATCACATTGCTGAGGTAATTTCTGTCTGGAACCGCTTGACCGTGGCCTCTTTTCACAAGGATCTCTGTCATATTGAACAAGGGGGTGAATGCCACAGTCCACCTGTAAAACAAAACAAAACAGAAGATGCTTATACTTACATCACTTATACAACAACTCCAGTAGCACCTAGCTCTGTGCTGGAATTAATACTCATCTAGGTCCCCAGCACCCATCACGGTCACCCCCTGGCTCACGATCCCCCCCGGTGCTGATACCCAGCCACGCCAAGCGCTCCGCATCTTCAAAATGAGATGAAAAACTGAACGATGAGGTAAATGTGCAGCCGAAAGTCGAGCCGTCGCTTCGATGCTAGGTGCCGACCTGCCTCATCACCGTGCCCCTCTGGCCTCCTCCGTTCACATCAGGTTTACATCCTATTCCTCTGCCTCTGGAAAAGAATTGTCAGTGTTAGACACACAGGGAAAGCTGAACCCTTCCATAGTTCTTATATCTCCAACCAAAATGCACAGGATCTGACAACAGCATACATTTAGACAAATGACTAAAATGCTGCAAGATGCTGCTGTATCACTCCCACTTTCTCCCCCAAAGCCCTACATCGACTACTTGTGGTTTGCTCCATCCGAGGTGTTGCTCGGGTGACTAAGCAAAAGAACAGATTACTTCTAAATGCTTCTCTCTACTCCACCTAGCCCGCCGTCCCCTCCCCCTCTATTCTGCAGGGCAGAGCAGTTCCGGTCTAAACACGGAAACACGGACACTAACGTGTGCTACAAACGGCGCGAGGCGAGGATGAGAGAAAGAGCTCTCGGCAAGAAGACGGCAAGGATCGAGATGGTGCCAAAAGAGATGACCGATGGTACGACCATGGTGGATGGAGGGCTTTTCTGCTCTAAGGAGCAGAAGAAAAGACTCTAACGGACCAACCTTTTACAAGAACAGGGGGTCACGATGATCGAGATGGATGTGAGACAACACTATATGCAGAAGTTTCCCCGTGTCCTTACAAGTCCCAGGACATTACAACTCAGAGCTGGAAAGGATGGATGGCAAAACAGGCAGGAACAAGGCCTCAAAATACATCTCCTACATACATGACTCCATGCTTCTAGGATGCAATTCCAAGACACAACCGAGAACACTGGTAAAAGAGCGAATGATAATGGCACTGTGCCGAGAAGTGCGAGCATTCGAGGCCCTAGAGATGAAGGCTGATGTTATGACCTGAGAATAAAAGATGAAGATAACTGATCCAAGGGATCCCCGAGACACGTAGGACGACAAAACACACTAAACGACACGGGACAGACTGGAACTGCTCTGCCCTGCACACCCTACGGTTGCAATCCAAGTAGAGCTGCTCCCTTCGGCTATCCTCAGAGGTGCCTGAAAGGACATCTCTTTCCCCATGCTCATTTTTAGATCTCTCCTGAGAAGTTCCAACCTGTGACCATGCTATCAGCGTATCTATGGGTCCTGACCCCTGACTTATCTTTTGAGTGACCGGCAATGTGAATCCACGTTAGAGGCTAAAGGAGTCCGCCTCGGCCAGCTCAGAAGGCCCTGGGATCCCGGGTTACCTTCTCAGCTACAAAAAAAAAAAAACAAATCCAATACACAAGTTTCACAGCACATGAGTTGAATCCCCACAATTTGGCTACTGGCCATCTCCTAAATGCACCTAGCTCCTTCAGTCTCCGGCTTCATCCAGGGTCAAAAGCTGTGGCTGTTATTAGGATGGATACCTGGGTCTGGAAGGAGCAGTTACGTTATGTTTCTATGAGTGGGGTGGATGTATTTGTGCACATTAAGACACATAAATGCACCAGCTGCGCTTGGGGAAATGTCTTACTAGGCCTCTGAATAGACATTATTTCCTACATTGTTGCCTTCGACCACCATAGCCCACCCCCCCCGTAATTCCTAAACCTGTAGGCTGCTCACAGTCCCTCTCCCTATCATAATCCTTACCTACTGGAAGCCTCAAATTTAGATGTTATCTTTGACATAAAGCATGTGCCCTTTCTGACAGGATGGATTTGCTGGAAAAATTTGAAGGACCGAACTCGACAGAGTCTGGAATTTCAGGAAGTTATAATGCTCCTAAAAAGAAAAAACAAAACAAGAAGAGAAACAAATCAGAAAATTTGTTAAATTACAAAGGCACCTTACCACCCCTAAATGTAGAGCTTAAAATCATGAACTTAAATACTCCCTGTGTTTGATGCTATCATCTTCATGCTATCTTCGAAGGCTCTCCTGCTTTAAACACCAAAAGCATCTGCTGAAAAACAGCTGAGAGGAGCTGAATGACCCCCGTCACTGAAATGAGAGGAGAGCTCTTACCCCAACGAATCCCAGAGACAGAATGAAGCCCTTTGTGGCAGGCTGGGGTTAATATACACCTGACCAGGCCCGCCTCTCGTTCCCAGCATGCCTAGGGAAAAGGGGAGGAGGCAAATACCGCCCACCAGGCATAAAAGCCCTCAGAAGGGATGGGGCTGTTTGGCTCCTCTCATTTAAATTTGGGGTGAGGAAAGGGCTTGACAGAGAAGAAAACTCTTAGGGACTATGGCTACACCTTCTTTTTTGCTCCAGCTTCGTTGACTAAAAGGGCAGAGACCAGAGAAGAAATAGAACTTTGTGTTTTGGTAGCATAGCTAAAGAGAGCTGAATAACAGATTGTGAACTAGCATAATTAGTCCTTAGTGATTGCGAAGTAGTACTTCACATGTGACTAAGTAGGGAGGGGAACGTTACTAATTGTATGCATGGGCAACCCTTAGGGACTCATGTGTCTCTCATTGGGACCTCTAATTAGGGCTATAGAGACCATACATAAAAGTCAGAAAACAATAGACTTTTGTGTGGCATTGTAGATATATGTGTGCCAGTATCGTTCCTGCATGAGACACTGAGTAGCGGGATATGGGTAGAAGCACCCTGAGATGCAGAGTTAAACCCGTACAGTGCTGAAAAATGCACCAGATTCTGCCAGGCCAAACGCCGCAAGCCTGGACCTCAGCAGGACTAACACCGCAAACCCGGACCTCTCCAGGCCTCATGCCGCAAGCCCAGAACCCGCAAGGACTAACGCTGGAAGCCCGGACCCCACCAGGCCTAAGACCACAAGCCTGGACCCCGCCGAGGCTAAGGCCCCAAGCCCAAACACCACCAGGCCTAACACCGCAAGTCCAGACGCCATCGGGTCTCACGCCACAAGCCAGGACCCCGCCGGGTCTCACGCCACAAGCCCGGAGCCCGCCAGGCCTAAGATCACAAGCTCGGACCCCACCAGGCCTAAGGCCAGAAGCCCAGACCCCACCGAGCCTAACACTGCAAGGCCGGACCCCGCCGGGCCTGACGCCGTAAGCCCAGACCCCACCGGGCCTAACGCCGCAAGTCCGGACCCTGCCAGACCTAAGGAAAAAACCCTGGACACCACCAGCCTTAACGCTGCAAGCCCGCACCCGCCGGGCCTGACACCACAAGCCCGGACCCCGCACGGCCAATTGCCACTAGCCCGGACCCCGCCAGACTTAATGCCGCAAGCCCGGACCCCACCAGGTCTAACGCAAGAAGCCCGGACCCTGCCAAGCCTCACGCCGCAAGCTCGAACCCCGCCAGGCCAAACGCCGCAAGCCCAGACCCCGCAGGGCCTAACACTGCAAGCCCAAACCCCACCAGGCCTAAGGCCAGAAGCCCGGACCCCAGCGAGCCTAACACTGCAAGCCCGGACACCACCAGGCCTAAGGCCAGAAGCTCGGACCTTATCAGGCCTAATGCTGCAAGCCTGGACCCCGCCAGGCACCACGCCGCAAGCCCAGACCCCGCCGGACCTAACACAGCAAGCCCAAACCGCACCGGGCCAACCGCTGCAAGCCCAGACCCTGCCAGGTCTCACGCCGCAAGCCCGGACCCCGCCGGACCTAACACTGCAAGCCGGAACCCCACCAGACCTAAGGCCAGAAGCCCGGATGCCACCAAGCCTCACACTGCAAGCCCGGATCCCACCAGGCCTAAGGCCAGAAGCTCGCACCTTATCAGGCCTAACGCCGCAAGCCCAGACCCCGCCGGACCTAACACAGCAAGCCCAAACCGCACCGGGCCAACCGCTGCAAGCCCAGACCCTGCCAGGTCTCACGCCGCAAGCCCGGACCCCGCCGGACTTAACACTGCAAGCCGGAACCCCACCAGGCCTAAGGCCAGAAGCCCGGATGCCACCAAGCCTCACACTGCAAGCCCGGATCCCACCAGGCCTAAGGCCAGAAGCTCGCACCTTATCAGGCCTAACGCCGCAAGCCCTGACCCCACATGGTCAATTGCCACTAGCCCGAACCCTGCCAGGCCTAAGGCCGCAAGCCGGGACCCTGACGGGCCTAACGCCGCAGGCCTGGACCCTGCCAGACCTAACGCCAAAAGCCGCGACCCCGCCAGGCCTAACACCGCAAGCCCGGACCCCACCAAGTCTAACGCCAGAAACCCGGACCCTACCAGGCCTCGTGCCGCAAGCCCGGACCCCACAGAACCAGCGCCTCAAGCCCGAACCCCGCCAGGCCTAACACCGTAAGCCCGGACCCCGCCGGACCTAATGCTGCAAGGCCGGATCCCGCCAGGCCTCATGCCACAAGCCTGGACCCCACAGACCTAACGCCGCAAGCCCGGACCCCACCAGGCCTCACGCCACAAACCCGGACCCCGCCGGGCCTGATGCCGTGAGCCCGGACCCCACCGGGCCTAACGCCGCAAGTCCGGACCCCGCCGGGCCTGACACCACAAGCCCGGACCCCGCATGGCCAATTGCCACTAGCCCGGACCCTGCCAGACCTAACGCCGCAAGCCCGGACCCCACGAGGTCTAACACCAGAAGCCCGGACCCTGCCAGGCCTCACGCCACAAGCCTGGACCCCGCCAGGCCTATCGCCGCAAGCCTGGACCCCGCAGACCTAACGCCGCAAGCCCGGAACCCGCCAGGCCTAATGCCGCAAGCCCGAACCCCGCCAGGCCAATTGCCGCAAGTCCAGACCCCGCCAGCCCTCACGCCGCAAGCCCGGACCCCACCGGACCTAACACAGGAAGCCCGGACCCCACGGGGCCAATTGCCGCAAGCTCGGACCCCGCCACGACTCACGCTACAAGCCCGGACCCCGCCGAGCCTAACACTGCAAGCCCGGACCCCACCAGGCCTAAGGCCAGAAGCTCGGACCTTACCAGGCCTAACGCCACAAGCCCAGACCCCAAAAGGCCTAACACCGCAAGCCCAGACACCACCAGGCCTAACTCTGCAAGCCCAGATGCCGCCAGGCCTAACACCACAAGCCCGGACCCCACATGGTCAATTGCCACTAGCCCGAACCCTGCCAGGCCTAAGGCCGCAAGCCAAGACCCTGACGGGCCTAACGCCACAGGCCTGGACCCCGCCAGACCTAACGCCGAAAGCCACGACCCCGCCAGGCCTCACGCCACAAGCCCGGACCCCACCAAGTCTAACGCCAGAAACCCGGACCCTACCAGGCCTCGCGGCGTAACCCCGGACCCCACAGAACCAGCGCCTCAAGCCCGGACCCCGCCAGGCCTAACGCCGCAAGCCCGTACCCCGCCAGGTCTAAGGGCAGAAGCTCGGAACTTACAAGGCCTAACGCAGCAAGCCCGGACCCCGCCGGACCTAACACCGCAAGCCCGGACCCCAGCGGGCCAATTGCCACAAGCCCGGACCCCGCCAGGCCTCACACTGCAAGCCTGAACCTTGCCAGGCCTAACGCCGCACGCCCGAAACCCAAGAGGCCTAACACCGCAAGCCCAGACACCGCCGGGCCTAGCGCTGCAAGCCCATACCCCGCCAAGCCTAACACTGCACACCTTGACCCCACCAGGCCTAAGGCCTTAAGCTCAGACACCATCAGACATAAGGGGGCAAGCCCAGACCACGCCAGGCCTGACGCCGCAAGCCTGGACCCCGCCAGGCCTAACGCTGCAAGCCAGGACCTTGCCAGGCCTAACACCGCAAGCCCGGACCCTGTCGGACCTAACACCGCAAGCACGGACATAGCCAGGCCAATTGCCACAGGCCCGGACCCTGCCAGGCCAATTGCCACAGGCCCGGACCCTGCCAGGCCAATTGCCACAGGCCCGGACCCTGCCAGGCCTCACGCCGCAAGCCCAGACCATGCCGGGCCTAACCCCGCAAGCACGGAACCCGCCGGGCCTGACGCTGCAAGCCCAGACCCCACCAGGCCTAAGGCCAGAAGCCCGGACCCTGCCAGGCCTCACGCCACAAGCCCGGACTCCGCCGAACCTAACACCGCAAGCCCGGACCCCACCGGGACAATCGCCGCAAGCCCGAACCCCGCCAGGCCTCACGTCACAATCCCGGACCCCGCCGAACCTAACACCGCAAGCCCGGACCCCACCGGGCGATAGGCCAGAAGCTCGGACCTTACCAGGCCTAATGCCACAAGCCCAAACCCCTCCGGGTCTAACGCCGGAAGCCCACTCCCCGCCAACCCTAACACCGCACGCCCGGACCCCACCAGGCCTAAGGCCACAACCTGACACCGCTGGGCCTAAGACAGCAAGCCCGGACCCCACCGAGCCTAACACTGCAAGGCTGGACCCCACCGGGCCTAACGCCGCAAGTCCGGACCCCGCACGGCCAATTACCACTAGCCCGGACCCTGCCAGACCTAAGGCCGCAAGCCCGGACCCCACAGGTCTAACGCCACAAGCCCGGACCCTGCCAGGCCTCACGCCACAAGCCCGAACCCCGCCAGGCCTATCGCCGCAAGCCCAGACCCCGCTGACCTAACGCCGCAAGCCCGGACTTCGCCAGGCCAAGCGCCGCAAGCCCGGAACCCGCCGGGCCTAATGCCGCAAGCCCGGACCCCGCTAGACCTCACGACGAAACCCCAGACCCCGCCGGGCCTAACGCCACAAGCCCGGACCCAGATGGGCCTAACACCGCAAGCCGGGACCCCACCAGGCCTCACGCTACAAGCCCGGACCCCTCCGGGCCTAACACTGCAAGCCCGGATCCCACCAGGCCTAAGGCCAGAAGCCCGGACCCCACCGAGCCTTACACTGCAAGCCTGGACCTTACTAGGCCTAAGGCCAGAAGCTCAGACCTTACCAGGCCTAACGCCGCAAGCCCGGACGCTGCCAACCCTATCGCTGGAAGCCCGGACACCACCAGGCCTAACGCCGCAAGCCCACACCCCGGCAGACCTAAGGCAAAAAGCCCGGACACCACCAGCCCTAACGATGCAAACCCAGACCCCGCACGGTCAATTGCCACTAGGCCGGGTCCTGCCAGGCCTAAGGCCGCAAGCCGGGACCCTGATGGGCCTAACGCCACAGGCCTGGACCCCGCCAGACCTAACACCGCAAGCCGCGACCCTGCCAGCCTTAACGCCGCAAGCCCAGACCCCACCAGGTCTGGCACCAGAAACCCGGACCCTACCAGGCCTCACGCTGCAAGCCCAAACCCCACCGGGCCTCACGCCTTAAGGCCGGACCCCACCAGGCCTATCACCGCAACCCCGGACCCCGCAGCACTAACGCCGCAAGCCCGGACCCCGCCAGGCCTAACGCCGCAAGCCCGTACCCCGCCGGACCTAACACTGCAAGCCCGGACCCCAGCAGGCATAAGGCCAGAAGCCCGGACCCCAGCGAGCCTAACACCGCAAGCCCGGACCCCACCAGGTCTAAGGCCAGAAGCTCGGACCTTACCAGGCCTAACGCCACAAGCCCGGACCCCACCAGGCCTAACGCCGCAAGCCAGGACCTTGCCAGGCCTAACACCGCAAGCACGGACACAGCCAGGCCAATTGCCACAAGCCCGGACCCCGCCAGGCCTCACACCACAAGCCCAGACCCCGCCGGGCCTAACGTCGCAAGCACGGAACCCGCCGGGCCTGACGCCGCAAGCCCAGACCCCACCAGGCCTAAGGCCAGAAGCCCGGACCCTGCCAGGCCTCACGCCACAAGCCCGGACTCTGCCGAACCTAACACCGCAAGCCCACACCCCACCAGGCCTAAGGCCAGAAGCCCGGACCCTGCCAGGCCTCACGCCACAAGCCCGGACTCCGCCGAACCTAACACCGCAAGCCCGGACCCCACTGGGCCAATTGCCGCAAGCCCGAACCCCGCCAGGCCTCATGTCACAATCCCGGACCCCGCTGAACCTAACACCGCAAGCCCGGACCCCACCGGGCCAATTGCCGCAAGTCTGGACCCCGCCAGGCCTATCGTTGCAGGCCCGGACCCTGCCAGACCTAACGCCGCAAGCCGGACCACACCAGGCCTAACGCCACAAGCCTGGACACCACCGAGCCTAACACTGCAATCCCGGACCCCACCAGGCCTAAGGCCAGAAGCTCGGACCTTACCAGGCCTAACGCCGCAAGCCCAAACCCCGCCGGGCCTAATGCCGGAAGCCCGGACACTGCCAGGCCTAACACCGCAAGCTCAGACCCCGCCAGGCCTAAGGCAAAAAGCCCGGACACAACCAGCCCTAATGCCAAAAGCCCAGACCCCACCAGGCCTAACACGGCAAGCCCGGACCCCGCCAGGCCTCACGCCGCAAGCCCGGACGCTGCCAGGCCTAAGGCCGCATGCCTGGACCCCGCCGGGCCTAACGCCGCAAGCCCGGACCCCGCCAGACCTAATGCCGCAAGCCCAGACCCCGCCAGACCTGACATCATAAGGCCGGACCCTGCAAGCCTCACGCCGCAAGCCCGGACCCTGCCAGGCCTAACACCACAAGCTCGGACCCCGCCGGAGTTCACGCCGCAAGCGCGGACCCCGCCGGGCCTAACGCCGCAAGCCCGGATCCCGCCAGACATAACGCCGCAAGCCTGGACCCCGCCAGACCTAACGCCGCAAGCCCAGACCCCACCAGGCCTCATGCCACAAACCCGGACCCCGCCGGGCCTAACGCTGCGAGCCCGGATGCCGCCAGCCTTAACGCTGCAAGCGTGGACCCCACCAGGTCTATCGCCAGAATACCGGACCCCACCACGCCTAACGCTGCAAGCCCGGACCTTGCCAGGCCTAACGCCACACGCCCGAACCCCAAGAGGCCTAACACCACAAGCCCAGACACCGCCAGGCCTAACGCCGCAAGCCCGTACCCCACCAAGCCTAACACCGCACGCCCAGACCCCACCAGGCCTAAGGCCACAAGCTCAGACACCGCCGGGCCTAAGGCGGCAAGCCCAGACCACGCCAGGCCTGACGCCGCAAGCCTGGACCCTGCCAGGCCTAACGCCGCAAGCCAGGACCTCGCCAGGCCTAACACCGCAAGTCCGGACCCTACCGGGCCTCACACAGCAAGCACGGACACAGCTGGGCCAATTGCCGCAAGCCCGGACCCCGCCAGACCTCACGCCGCAAGCCCAGACCCAGCCGGGTCGAACACTGCAAGCCCGAACCCCACCAGGTCTAAGGCCAGAAGCTCGGACCCCACCAAGCCTAACACCGCAAGCCCGGACCCCGCCGGGCCTAACGCCGCAAGCCAGGACCCCTAAGGCTTAACGCCTCAAGCCCGGAACCCGCCAGGCCTAATGCTGCAAGCGTGGACCCAGCCAGGCCTAGGACCACAAGCTCAGACCCCACCTATCCTAAGGCCAGAAGCCCAGACCCCACAGAGCCTAACATTGCAAGCCCGGACCCGCCGGGCCTAACGCAGCAAGCCCGGACCCAGCCGGGCCAATTGCCACAAGCCCGGACCCTGCCAGGCCTCTCGCCAGAAGCCCAGACCCCGCCGGGCCAAACACTGCAAGCCTGGACCCCACCAGGCCTAAGGCCAGAAGCCCAGACCCCGCAAAGCCTCACACTGCAAGCCCGGACCCCACCAGGCCTAAGGCCAGAAGCCCGGACCCCGCCAAGCCTCACACTGCAGGCCTGGACCCCACCAGGCCTAAGGCCAGAAGCTCGGACCTTATCAGGCCTAACGCCGCAAGCACGGACCCCACCGGGCCTAAAGCTGCAAGCCCAGACCCTGCCAGACCTAAGGCAAAAAGCCTGGACACCACCAGCCCTAACGCCGCAAGCCCAGACCCCGCCGGGCCTAACACCGCAAGCCCGGATCCCGCACGGTCAATTGCCACTAGCCCAGACCCTGCCAGGCCTAAGGCCGCAAGCCTGGACCCTGCCAGGCCAAACGCCGCAAGCCCGGACCCCACCAGGCCTAAGGCCAGAAGCCCGGACCCTGCCAGCCTAACCGCCTCAAGCCCGGTTCCCACCAGGTCTAATGCCAGAAGCCTGGACCCCGCCAGGCCTCACGCTACAAGCCCGGACCCCGCCGGGTGTATCGCCGCAAACCCGGACCCCGCAGACCAAACGCTGCAAGCCCGGACCTTGCCGGGCCTAACACTGCAAGCCCAGATCCCACCAGGCCTAAGGCCAGAAGCCCAGACCCCACCAGGCCCAAGGCCAGAAGCCCGGACCCCACCGAGCCTAACACTGCAAGCCCGGACCCCACAAGGCCTAAGGCCACAAGCTCAGACACCGTCGGAGCTAAGGCGGCAAGCCCAGACCACGCCAGGCCTGACGCCGCAAGCCCGGACCCCGCCGGGCCTAACACCGCAAGCCCGGACCCTGTCGGACCTAACGCTGCAAGCACGGACACAGCCGGGCCAATTGCCACAAGCCCAGACCCCGCCGGGCCTAACGCCGCAAGCACGGAACCCGCCGGGCCTCACGCCACAAGCCCGGACTCCGCCGAACCTAACACCGCAAGCCCGCACCCCACCAGGCCTAAGGCCAGAAGCCCGGACCCTGCCAGGCCTCACGCCACAAGCCCGGACTCCGCCGAACCTAACACCGCAAGCCCGGACCCCACTGGGCCAATTGCCGCAAGCCCGAACCCCGCCAGGCCTCACGTCACAATCCCGGACCCCGCCGAACCTAACACCGCAAGCCCGGACCATGCCAGGCCTAACGTCACAAGCCAGGACCCCCCAAGGCTTAACACCTCATGCCCGGACCCCACCAGGCCTAAGGCCGCAAGCCCGGACCCCACCGAGCCTAACACTGCAAGCTCGGACCCCGCCGGGCCTAACTCCACAAGCCCGGACCCTGCTGGACCAGACGCCGCAATCCCGGACCCCCCCAGGCCAAAGCCAACAAGCCTGGACAACACCAGGGCTAACTCCACAATCCAGGACCCCGCTGGGCGTAACGCCACAAGCACGGAAACTGCCCGGCCTAACGTCGCAAGCCCAGGCGCTGCCCAGCCTAATGCCGCAAGCCCAAACCCTGCCAGCCTTAATGCCAGAAGCCCGGACACCGCCAGGCCTAAGGCAAAAAGCCCGAACACCACCAACCCTAACGCCAAAAGCCTGGACCCCACCGGGCCAATTGCCGCAAGCCTGAACCTAGACAGGACTCACGCCGCAAGCCTGGACCCCGCCAGGCCTCACGCCACAAGCCCGGAACCCACTGGACCTAACTCCGCAAGCCCGGACCCCGCCGGACCTAACGCCGCGAGCCTGGACCCCACCAGCCTTAACGCCGTAAGCCCGGACCCCACCGTGTGTAACGCCAGAAGCCCGGACCCCGCCGGATCTAACGCCGCAAGCCTGGACCCCGCCAGGCCTCACGCCACAAGCCCGGACCCCGCCAGGCCTCACGCCACAAGCCCGGACCCCGCCAGGCCTCACACCACAAGCCCGGACCCCGCCGGAGCTAACGCCGCAAGCCCGGACCCCGCCGGGCCTAACATTACAAGCCAGAACCCCACCAGGCCTAAGGCCAGAAGCCCGGACCCCACCAGGCCTAAGGCCAGAAGCTCGGACCTTATCAGGCCCAACGCCGCAAGCCCGGACCCCGCAGGGCCTAACGCCGGAAGCCCAAACACCACCAGGCCTAACGCCGGAAGCACAGACCCCGCCAGACCTAAGGCAAAAAGTCCAGACACCACCAGCCCTAACACCGCAAGCCCGGACCCCACACGGCCTAACGCTGCAAGCCCGGACCCCGCCAGGCCTAACGCCGCACACCCAATCCCCGAGAGGCCTAAAACCGCAAGCCCAAACACCGCCAGGCCTAAAACTGCAAGCCCGTATCCTGCCAACCCTAACGCTGCATGCCCAGACCCCGCCAGGCCTAAGGCCATAAGCCCGGACACCGCCAGGCCTAACGCCACAAGCCCGGAATACTCCAGCCTTAATGCCACAAGCCCGGACCCCGCCAGGCCTAACGCCACATGCCCGGACCCCGCCAGGCTTAAAGCCACAAGCCCAGACACCACCGGGCCAATTGCCGCAAGCCCGGACCCCGCCAAGCCTCACGCCCCAAGCCTGGACACCGCCAAGCCAATTGCCGCAAGCCCGGACCCCGCCAGGCTTCACGCCACAAGCCCGGACCCGTCAGACCTAACACCGCAAGCCCAGACCCCACCGGCCCAATTGCCACAAGCACAGACCCCGCCAGGCATCACGCCGCAAGCCCAGACCCCGCCGGCCCTGATGCCCCAAGCCTGGACGCCGCCAGCCTTAACGCCGCAAGCCCGGACCCCACCAGGTCTAACGCCAGAAGCCCGGACACCGCCGAGCCTAACGCCAAAGGCCCGGACCCCGAGAGGCCTAAAGGCGCAAGCCCAGACCCCACCGAGCCTAATACTGCAAGCCCGGACCCCGCCGGGCCTAACCCCACAAGCCCGGACCCCGCCAGGCCTAAGACCGCAAGCCTGTACCCCGCCGGACCGAATGCCGCAAACCCAGACCCCGCCGGACCTAACGCCGCAAGCCCAGACCTGGCCAGGCCTAACTCCGCAAGCCCTGACCACGCCAGGCCTCACGCCGCAAGCCCGGACCCCGCCAGGCCTAATGCCGGAGGCCCAGACCCCCCCAGGCCTAACGCCGCAAGGCGGGACCCTGCCGGACCTAACAGCACAAGCACGGACCTTGCTGGGCCATACGCCGCAAGCCCGGACCCCGTCAGGCCTAAACACTAGGTTGCGCCCTAACCCCTGCACCCTAAACCCTAGGCCGCGCCCTGACGCCTGCACCCTAAACCCTAGGCTGCACCCTAACGCCTGCACCCTAAAGCCTAGGTCGCGCCCTAAGGCCTGCACCCTAAACTCTGGGCCGGGCTCTAACCCCTGCACCCTAAACCCTAGGCCGAGCCCTAAGCCCTGCACCCTAAACCCTAGGCCACGCCCTAAGCCCTGCACCCAAAAACCTAGGCCGCGCTCTAACCCCTGCACCCTAAACCCTAGGCCGCGCCCTAACCCCTGCACCCTAAACCCTAGGCCACGCCCTAAGCTTTGCACCCTAAACCATATGCCGCGCCCCGAGCCCTGCACCCCAAATGCTAGGCCACGCCCTAAGCCCTGCACCCAAAACCCTAGGCCACGCCCTAAGCCCTGCACCCTAAACCCTAGGCCGCGTCCTAACCCCTGCACCCTATACCGCTAGGCCGAACCCTAAGCCCTGCACCCTAAACCCTAGGCCGCGCTTTAACCTTTGCACCCAGACCCTAGGCTGTACCCTAACCCCTGCACCCTAAACGCTAGGCCGAGCCCTAAGCCCTGCACCCTAAACCCTAGGCCGCGCCCTAGGGCCTGCACCCTAAACCCTAGGCCGCGCCCTAATTCCTGCACCCAGACCCTAGGCTGCCCACTAGCCCCTGCACCCTAAACCCTAGGCCGCGCACTAACCCCTGCACCCTAAACCCTATGCCGCGCCCTAACCCCTGCACCCTAAACCCTAGGCCACGCCCTAAGGCCTGCACCCTAAACCCTTGGCCGCGCCCTAAACCCTGCACCCTAAACCCTGGGCCGCCCCCAAACGCCTTCACACTAAACCCTAAGCCACGCCCTTATGCCACTCCTCACCTGTCTCATTTACACCCCTCAGCAGCCAGCCCTCACCAGGCTCAGCCATGCCCTTTACTGGGTACCCCACACAGTCTCACCCACACACCTCAACAGCCAGCCCTCACCAGGCTCAGCCGCACACCTGAGCTGCCAGCCACTACCAGGTTCAGCCTCTCCCCTCTCCAGACACCTTTCAGCAGGATCAGCCACACCCCCCACCAGCCACTCCTCCCGAGGCACAGCCACACACCTCAGCTGCAATCCTTAACCAGGCTCAGCTACACACCTGAGCAGCCAGCCTGCACGAGGCTCAGCCACACCCCTCACTAACCATCCCTTTCCAGGCTCGGGCACAAAGCTCACCTCCATCCCTAACCAGGCTCAGCCAGGCTAGCACCAGGTTAGGCTAGGCTAGGCTACGCTAGGCTAGGCTAGGCTATGCTAGCATCAGGCTAGGCTATGCTAAGCTAGGCTAGGTTAGGCAAGTGCTAGGCTAGTCTAGTCTAGGCTAGGCTAGGGCAGGCTAGCAGCAGTCTAGGCTAGGCTGAGCCTGCTGAGGTGTGGCTGGATAGGTTTGAGGGTGAGCCTCCTTAGGGATAGCAGCTGAGGTGTTCTGCTCTGCCTGGTGAGGGCTGGCTGCTGAGGTGTGTGGCTGAGCCTAGTGAGGGGTGGCTGGTGAGGGTCCTGGGGGAGCCTGGTTAGGGCTGCCTGCTGAGGTGTGTGGTGGAGCCTGCTGTGTTGTGGCTGGTGAAGGGCGTGGCTGAGGCTGCTGAGGCGTGGCTGGTGAGGGGTGAGTCTGAGCCTCGTTAGGGCTGGCTCCTGTGATGTGTGAGTGAACATGGTGAGGGGTGCCTGGTGAGGGGTGTGGCTGAGCCTGGTGAGTGCTGGCTGCTGAGGTGTGTGGCTGAGCCTAGTGCAGGGTGGCTGGTGAGGGTCCTGGGGGAGTGTCGTTAGGGCTGGCTCAAATGGCAGCTCGTGGCGGGGGCCGAGGTGCCCAGCCCTGTGGGGGGTCCAGATCAGAAAGGTGTGGGAGCAGCAAGGTTGGGGCCTTGCTGCATTCGTCTTGGCAGGCTCTTTCCAGCACCAGCGCTCCTGGAGCTCGAGGCCCTTTAGATCTCCTAACCCTAACCCTAAGCGTAACCCTAACCCTAGATCCAGTTAATTACCCTAACACACTCCCTGGGTTTTCCCTACCAGAAAGGTGTGGGAGCAGCAATGTTGGGGCACTGCTGCGATGGCCTCGGCAGGCTCTTTCCAGCCCCAGTGTCCCTGGAGCTCGAGGCTCCTTAGATCTCTCCAGCCTGACCCACCCCCCTGAGGGCACCCTGGCACTGGGCCGAGGTGCCCAGCCCTGTGGGGACTCCAGGTCAGAAAGATGGAGGAGCAGCAATGTTGGGGCGCTGCTGCGATGGCCTTGGCAGGCCCTTTCCAGCCCCAGTGTCCCTGGAGCTCTAGGCTCTTTCCCTCTCTCAACACTAACTCTAGGCCAAATGGCAGCTGGTGGCCGGGGCCGAGGTGCCCAGCCCTGTGGGGGCTCCAGATCAGAAAGCTGCGGGAGCAGTAAGGCTGGGGCCTTGTTGCATTTGCCTTAGCAGGCCCTTTCCAGCCCCAGTGTTCCTGTAGCTCAAGACCCTTTAGCTAACTCTAGGCGTAACCTTAAGCCTACCCCTAGTTAATTACCCGAGCACAGTACCTGGGTTTTCCCTATCAGAAAGATGGAGGAGCATCAATGTTGGGGCACAGCCGTGATGGCCTAGGCAGGCCCATTCCAACCCCAGTGTCCCTGGACTTCCAGGCTAGGTTTGGCTAGGCTAGTGCCATTCTAAGCTAGGCTAGCACCAGGCTTGGCGAGCACCAGGTTAGGCTAAGATAGGCTAGGTTAGGCTAACACCAAGTAAGGCTAGGCTAGCCAAGCACCAGGCTAGGGCAGGCGAGCACCAGGCTAGGCTCTTCTAAGCTAGCATAAGACAGGCCTAATCTAGCAGCTGGTTAGGTTAGGTTAGGCCAGGATAAGATAGACTAGTACCACGACAGGATAAGTTACACTAGCACCAGGTTAGGCTGTACTCTAAACCCTACCACACGCACTAACCCCTGCACCCTAAAGCCGAGGCCGCACCCTAAGTCCTGCACCCTAAACCCTAGGCCGCGCCCTAACCCCTGCACACTAAACCCTAGGCCGCGCCCTAACCCCTGCACCCGAAACCCTAGGCCGCGCCCTAACCACTGCACCCTAAACCCTAGGCCGCACCCGAACCCCTGCACTCTAAAATTTAGGCCGCGCCCTAAGCCCTGCACCCTAAACCCTAGGCCGCGCCCTAAGCCCTGCACCCTAAACCCTAGGCCGCGCCCTAAGCCCTGCACCCTAAACCCTAGGCCGCGCCCTAAGCCGTGCACCCTAAACCCTAGGCCGCGCCCAAACCGCTGCACCCTAAACCCTAGGCCGCACTCTAACCCCTGCACCCTAAACCCTAGGCCGCGCCCTAACCCCTGCACCCTAAACCCTAGGCCGCATTCTAAGCCCTGCACCCTAAACCCTAGGCCGCGCCTCAACCCCTGCACCCGAAACCCTAGGCCGCGCCCTAAGCCCTGCACCCTAAACCCTAGGCCGCGCCCTAACCTCTGCACCCTAAACCCTACGCCGCGCCCTAAGCCCTGCACCCTAAACCCTAGGCCGCGCCCTAAGCCCTGCACCCTAAACCCTAGGCCGCGCCCTAACCCCTGCACCCTAAACCCTAGGCCGCGCACTAAGCCCTGCACCCTAAACCCTAGGCCGCGCCCTAACCCCTGCACCCTAAACCCTAGGCCGCGCCCTAACCCCTGCACCCTAAACCCTAGTCCGCGCCCTAAGCCCTGCACCCTAAACCCTAGTCCGCGCCCTAAGCCCTGCACCCTAAACCCTAGGCCGCGCCCTAAGCCCTGCACCCTAAACCCTAGTCCGCGCCCTAACCCCTGCACCCTAAACCCTAGGCCGCGCCCTAACCCCTGCACCCTAAACCCTAGGCCGCGCCCTAAGCCCTGCACCCTAAACCCTTGGCCGCGCCCTAAGCCCTGCACCCTAAACCCTAGGCCGCGCCCTAAGCCCTGCACCCTAAACCCTAGGCCGCGCCCTAACCCCTGCACCGTAAACCCTAGTCCGCGCCCTAAGCCCTGCACCCTAAACCCTAGGCCGCGCCCTAACCCCTGCACCCTAAACCATAGGCCGCGCCCTAACCCCTGCACCCTAAACCCTACGCCGCGCCCTAAGCCCTGCACCCTAAACCCTATGCTGCGCCCTAAGCCCTGCACCCTAAACCCTAGGCCGCGCCCTAAGCCCTGCACCCTAAACCCTAGGCCGCGCCCTAACCCCTGCACCCTAAACCCTAGGTCGCGCCCTAACCCCTGCACCCTAAACCCTAGGCCGCGCCCTAAGCCCTGCACCCTAAACCCTAGGCCGCGCCCTAACCCCTGCACCCTAAACCTTAGGCCGCGCCCTAACCCCTGCACCCTAAACCCTAGGCCGCGCCCTAACCCCTGCACCCTAAACCCTAGGCCGCGCCGTAACCCCTGCACCCTTAACCCTAGGCCGCGCCCTAAGCCCTGCACCCTAAACCCTATGGTGGGCCCTAAGCCCTGCACCCTAAACCCTAGGCCGCGCCCTAAGCCCTGCACCCTAAACCCTAGGCCGCGCCCTAACCCCTGCACCCTAAACCCTATGGTGGGCCCTAACCCCTGCACCCTAAACCCTAGGCCGCGCCCTAAGCCCTGCACCCTAAACCATAGGCCGCGCCCTAAGCCCTGCACCCTAAACCCTACGCCGCGCCCTAAGCCCTGCACCCTAACCCTAGGTTGCACCCTAACCCCTGCACCCTAAACCCTAGGCCGCGCCCTGAGCCCTGCACCCTAAACCCTAGGTCGCGCCCTAACCCCTGCACCCTAAACCCTAGGCCGCGCTCTAACCCCTGCACCCTAAACCTTAGACCGCGCCCTAACCCCTGCACCCTAAACCCTAGGCCGCGCCCTAAGCCCTGCACCCTAAACCCTAGGCCGCGCCCTAAGCCCTGCACCCTAAACCCTAGGCCGCGCCCTAACCCCTGCACCTTAAACCCTAGGCCGCGCCCAAACCTCTGCACCCTAAACCCTAGGCCGCGATCTAAGCCCTGCACCCTAAACCCTAGGCCGCGCCCTAACCCCTGCACCCTAAACCCTAGGCCGCGCCCTAAGCCCTGCACCCTAAACCCTAGGCCGCGCCCTAACCCCTGCACCCTAAACCCTTGGCCGCGCCCTAAGCCCTGCACCCTAAACCCTAGGCCGCGCTCTAAGCCCTGCACCCTGAACCCTAGGCCGCGCCCTAACCCCTGCACCCTAAACCCTAGGCCGCGCCCTAACCCCTGCACCCTAAACCCTAGGCCGCGCCCTAAGCACTGCACCCTAAACCGTAGGCCGCGCCCTAAGCCCTGCACCCTAAACCCTAGTCCGCGCCCTAACACCTGCACCCTAAACCCTAGGCCGCGCCCAAACCCCTGCACCCTAAACCCTAGGCCGCGCCCTAAGCTCTGCACCCTAAACCCTATGCTGGGCCCTAAGCCCTGCACCCTAAACCCTAGGCCGCGCCCTAAGCCCTGCACCCTAAACCCTAGGCCGCGCCCTAAGCCCTGCACCCTAAACCCTAGGCCGCGCCCTAAGCCCTGCACCCTAAACCCTAGGCCGCGCCCTAACCCCTGCACCCTAAACCCTAGGCCGCGCCCTAAGCCCTGCACCCTAAACCCTAGGCCGCGCCCTAAGCCCTGCACCCTAAACCCTAGGCCGCGCCCTAACCCCTGCACCCTAAACCCTTGGCCGCGCCCTAAGCCCTGCACCCTAAACCCTAGGCCGCGCCCTAAGCCCTGCACCCTAAACCCTAGGCCGCGCCCGAACCCCTGCACCCTAAACCCTAGGCCGCGCCCTAAGCCCTGCACCCTAAACCCTAGGCCGCGCCCTAAGCCCTACACCCTAAACCCTATGCTGTGCCCTAAGCCCTGCACCCTAAACCCTAGGCCGCGCCCTAAGCCCTGCACCCTAAACCCTAGGCCGCGCCCTAAGCCCTGCACCCTAAACCCTAGGCCGCGCCCTAATCCCTGCACCCTAAACCCTACGCCGCGCCCTAACCACTGCACCCTAAACACTAGGCCGCGCCCTAACCCCTGCACCCTAAACCCTAGGCCGCGCCCTAAGCCCTGCACCCTAAACCCTATGGTGGGCCCTAACCCCTGCACCCTAAACCCTAGTCCGCGCCCTAAGCCGTGCACCCTAAACCCTAGGCCGCGCCCTAAGCCCTGCACCCTAAACCCTAGGGCGCGCCCTAAGCACTGCACCCTAAACCCTAGTCCGCGCCCTAAGCCCTGCACCCTAAACCCTAGGCCGCGCCCTAACCCCTGCACCCTAAACCCTAGGCCGCGCCCTAAGCCCTGCACCCTAAACCCTAGGCCGCGCCCTAACCCCTGCACCCTAAACCCTAGGCCGCGCACTAAGCCCTGCACACTAAACCCTAGGCCGCGCCCTAACCCCTGCACCCGAAACCCTAGGCCGCGCCCTAACCCCTGCACCCTAAACCCTAGGCCGCGCCCTAAGCCCTGCACCCTAAACCCTAGGCCGCGCCCTAACCCCTGCACCCTAAACCCTAGGCCGCGCCCTAACCCCTGCACCCTAAACCCTAGGCCGCGCACTAAGCCCTGCACACTAAACCCTAGGCCGCGCCCTAACCCCTGCACCCGAAACCCTAGGCCGCGCCCTAAGCCCTGCACCCTAAACCCTAGGCCGCGCCCTAAGCCCTGCACCCTAAACCCTAGGCCGCGCCCTAAGCCCTGCACCCTAAACCCTAGGCCGCGCCCTAAGCCCTGCACCCTAAACCCTAGTCCGCGCCCTAACCCCTGCACCCGAAACCCTAGGCCGCGCCCTAAGCCCTGCACCCTAAACCCTAGGCCGCGCCCTAACCCCTGCACCCTAAACCCTAGGCCGCGCCCTAAGCCCTGCACCCTAAACCCTAGGCCGCGCCCTAAGCCCTGCACCCTAAACCCTAGGCCGCGCCCTAACCCCTGCACCCTAAACCCTAGGCCGCGCCCTAACCCCTGCACCCTAAACCCTAGGCCGCGCCCTAACCCCTGCACCCTAAACCCTACGCCGCGCCCTAAGCCCTGCACCCTAAACCCTATGGTGGGCCCTAAGCCCTGCACCCTAAACCATAGGCCGCGCCCTAACCCCTGCACCCTAAACCCTACGCCGCGCCCTAACCCCTGCACCCTAAACCCTAGGCCGCGCCCTAACCCTTGCACCCTAAACCCTAGGCCGCGCCGTAAGCCCTGCACCCTAAACCCTAGGCCGCGCCCTAAGCCCTGCACCCTAAACCCTACGCCGCGCCCTAAGCCCTGCACCCTAAACCCTAGGTTGCACCCTAACCCCTGCACCCTAAACCCTAGGCCGCGCCCTAAGCCCTGCACCCTAAACCCTAGGTCGCACCCTAACCCCTGCACCCTAAACCCTAGGCCGCGCCCTAAGCCCTGCACCCTAAACCCTACGCCGCGCCCTAAGCCCTGCACCCTAAACCCTAGGCCGCGCCCTAAGCCCTGCACCCTAAACCCTACGCCGCCCCCTAACCCCAGCACCCTAAACCCTAGGCCGCGCCCTAACCCCTGCACCTTAAACCCTAGGCCGCGCCCAAACCTCTGCACCCTAAACCCTAGGCCGCGATCTAAGCCCTGCACCCTAAACCCTAGGCCGCGCCCTAACCCCTGCACCCTAAACCCTAGGCCGCGCCCTAAGCCCTGCACCCTAAACCCTAGGCCGCGCCCTAAGCCCTGCACCCTAAACCCTAGGCCGCGCCCTAACCCCTGCACCCTAAACCCTTGGCCGCGCCCTAAGCCCTGCACCCTAAACCCTAGGCCGCGCCCTAAGCCCTGCACCCTAAACCCTAGGCCGCGCCCTAACCCCTGCACCCTAAACCCTAGGCCGCGCCCTAAACCCTGTACCCTAAACCTTGGCCGCGCCCTAAGCCCTGCACCCTAAACCCTAGGCCGCGCCCTAAGCCCTGCACCCTAAACCCTAGTCCGCGCCCTAAGCCCTGCACCCTAAACCCTATGCTGCGCCCGAAGCCCTGCACCCTAAACCCTAGGCCGCGCCCTAAGCCCTGCACCCTAAACCCTAGGCCGCGCCCTAACCCCTGCTCCCTAAACCCTAGGCCGCGCCCTAACCCCTGCACCCTAAACCCTACGCCGCGCCCTAACCCCTGCACCCTAAACCCTAGGCCGCGCCCTAACCCCTGCACCTTAAACCCTAGGCCGCGCCCAAACCTCTGCACCCTAAACCCTAGGCCGCGATCTAAGCCCTGCACCCTAAACCCTAGGCCGCGCCCTAACCCCTGCACCCTAAACCCTAGGCCGCGCCCTAAGCCCTGCACCCTAAACCCTAGGCCGCGCCCTAACCCCTGCACCCTAAACCCTTGGCCGCGCCCTAAGCCCTGCACCCTAAACCCTAGGCCGCGCTCTAAGCCCTGCACCCTGAACCCTAGGCCGCGCCCTAACCCCTGCACCCTAAACCCTAGGCCGCGCCCTAACCCCTGCACCCTAAACCCTAGGCCGCGCCCTAAGCACTGCACCCTAAACCGTAGGCCGCGCCCTAAGCCCTGCACCCTAAACCCTAGTCCGCGCCCTAACACCTGCACCCTAAACCCTAGGCCGCGCCCAAACCCCTGCACCCTAAACCCTAGGCCGCGCCCTAAGCTCTGCACCCTAAACCCTATGCTGGGCCCTAAGCCCTGCACCCTAAACCCTAGGCCGCGCCCTAAGCCCTGCACCCTAAACCCTAGGCCGCGCCCTAAGCCCTGCACCCTAAACCCTAGGCCGCGCCCTAAGCCCTGCACCCTAAACCCTAGGCCGCGCCCTAACCCCTGCACCCTAAACCCTAGGCCGCGCCCTAAGCCCTGCACCCTAAACCCTAGGCCGCGCCCTAAGCCCTGCACCCTAAACCCTAGGCCGCGCCCTAACCCCTGCACCCTAAACCCTTGGCCGCGCCCTAAGCCCTGCACCCTAAACCCTAGGCCGCGCCCTAAGCCCTGCACCCTAAACCCTAGGCCGCGCCCGAACCCCTGCACCCTAAACCCTAGGCCGCGCCCTAAGCCCTGCACCCTAAACCCTAGGCCGCGCCCTAAGCCCTACACCCTAAACCCTATGCTGTGCCCTAAGCCCTGCACCCTAAACCCTAGGCCGCGCCCTAAGCCCTGCACCCTAAACCCTAGGCCGCGCCCTAAGCCCTGCACCCTAAACCCTAGGCCGCGCCCTAATCCCTGCACCCTAAACCCTACGCCGCGCCCTAACCACTGCACCCTAAACACTAGGCCGCGCCCTAACCCCTGCACCCTAAACCCTAGGCCGCGCCCTAAGCCCTGCACCCTAAACCCTATGGTGGGCCCTAACCCCTGCACCCTAAACCCTAGTCCGCGCCCTAAGCCGTGCACCCTAAACCCTAGGCCGCGCCCTAAGCCCTGCACCCTAAACCCTAGGGCGCGCCCTAAGCACTGCACCCTAAACCCTAGTCCGCGCCCTAAGCCCTGCACCCTAAACCCTAGGCCGCGCCCTAACCCCTGCACCCTAAACCCTAGGCCGCGCCCTAAGCCCTGCACCCTAAACCCTAGGCCGCGCCCTAACCCCTGCACCCTAAACCCTAGGCCGCGCACTAAGCCCTGCACACTAAACCCTAGGCCGCGCCCTAACCCCTGCACCCGAAACCCTAGGCCGCGCCCTAACCCCTGCACCCTAAACCCTAGGCCGCGCCCTAAGCCCTGCACCCTAAACCCTAGGCCGCGCCCTAACCCCTGCACCCTAAACCCTAGGCCGCGCCCTAACCCCTGCACCCTAAACCCTAGGCCGCGCACTAAGCCCTGCACACTAAACCCTAGGCCGCGCCCTAACCCCTGCACCCGAAACCCTAGGCCGCGCCCTAAGCCCTGCACCCTAAACCCTAGGCCGCGCCCTAAGCCCTGCACCCTAAACCCTAGGCCGCGCCCTAAGCCCTGCACCCTAAACCCTAGGCCGCGCCCTAAGCCCTGCACCCTAAACCCTAGTCCGCGCCCTAACCCCTGCACCCGAAACCCTAGGCCGCGCCCTAAGCCCTGCACCCTAAACCCTAGGCCGCGCCATAACCCCTGCACCCTAAACCCTAGGCCGCGCCCTAAGCCCTGCACCCTAAACCCTAGGCCACGCCCTAAGCCCTGCACCCTAAACCCTAGGCCGCGCCCTAACCCCTGCACCCTAAACCCTAGGCCGCGCCCTAACCCCTGCACCCTAAACCCTAGGCCGCGCCCTAACCCCTGCACCCTAAACCCTACGCCGCGCCCTAAGCCCTGCACCCTAAACCCTATGGTGGGCCCTAAGCCCTGCACCCTAAACCATAGGCCGCGCCCTAACCCCTGCACCCTAAACCCTAGGCCGCGCCCTAACCCCTGCACCCTAAACCCTAGGCCGCGCCCTAACCCTTGCACCCTAAACCCTAGGCCGCGCCGTAAGCCCTGCACCCTAAACCCTAGGCCGCGCCCTAAGCCCTGCACCCTAAACCCTACGCCGCGCCCTAAGCCCTGCACCCTAAACCCTAGGTTGCACCCTAACCCCTGCACCCTAAACCCTAGGCCGCGCCCTAAGCCCTGCACCCTAAACCCTAGGTCGCACCCTAACCCCTGCACCCTAAACCCTAGGCCGCGCCCTAAGCCCTGCACCCTAAACCCTACGCCGCGCCCTAAGCCCTGCACCCTAAACCCTAGGCCGCGCCCTAAGCCCTGCACCCTAAACCCTACGCCGCCCCCTAACCCCAGCACCCTAAACCCTAGGCCGCGCCCTAACCCCTGCACCTTAAACCCTAGGCCGCGCCCAAACCTCTGCACCCTAAACCCTAGGCCGCGATCTAAGCCCTGCACCCTAAACCCTAGGCCGCGCCCTAACCCCTGCACCCTAAACCCTAGGCCGCGCCCTAAGCCCTGCACCCTAAACCCTAGGCCGCGCCCTAAGCCCTGCACCCTAAACCCTAGGCCGCGCCCTAACCCCTGCACCCTAAACCCTTGGCCGCGCCCTAAGCCCTGCACCCTAAACCCTAGGCCGCGCCCTAAGCCCTGCACCCTAAACCCTAGGCCGCGCCCTAACCCCTGCACCCTAAACCCTAGGCCGCGCCCTAAACCCTGTACCCTAAACCTTGGCCGCGCCCTAAGCCCTGCACCCTAAACCCTAGGCCGCGCCCTAAGCCCTGCACCCTAAACCCTAGTCCGCGCCCTAAGCCCTGCACCCTAAACCCTATGCTGCGCCCGAAGCCCTGCACCCTAAACCCTAGGCCGCGCCCTAAGCCCTGCACCCTAAACCCTAGGCCGCGCCCTAACCCCTGCTCCCTAAACCCTAGGCCGCGCCCTAACCCCTGCACCCTAAACCCTACGCCGCGCCCTAACCCCTGCACCCTAAACACTAGGCCGCGCCCTAACCCCTGGACCCTAAACCCTAGGCCGCGCCCTAAGCCCTGCACCCTAAACGCTTGGCCGCGCCCTAACCCCTGCACCCTAAACCCTAGTCCGCGCCCTAAGCCCTGCACCCTAAACCCTACGCCGCGCCCTAAGCCCTGCACCCTAAACCCTATGCTGGGCCCTAAGCCCTGCACCCTAAACCCTAGGCCGCGCCCTAACCCCTGCACCCTAAACGCTAGGCCGCGCCCTAACCCCTGCACCCTAAACCCTAGGCCGCGCCCTAAGCCCTGCACCCTAAACCCTAGGCCGCGCCCTAACCCCTGCACCCTAAACCCTAGGCCGCGCCCTAACCCCTGCACCCTAAACCCTAGGCCGCGCCCTAACCCCTGCACCCTAAACCCTATGTGGCGCCTGAACACCTGCACCCTAAACCATAGGCCGCGCCCTAAGCCCTGCACCCTAAACCCTAGGCCGCGCCCTAACACCTGCACCCTAAACTCTAGGCCGCGCCCTAAGCCCTGCACCCTAAACCCTAGGCCGCGCCCTAACCCCTGCACCCTTAACCCTAGGCCTCGCCCTAAGCCCTGCACCCTAAACCCTAGGCCGCGCCCTAAGCCCTGCACCCTAAACCCTAGTCCGCGCCCTAAGCCCTGCACCCTAAACCCTAGGCCGCGCCCTAAGCCCTGCACCCTAAACCCTAGGCCGCGCCCTAACCCCTGCACCCTAAACCCTAGGCCGCGCCCTAAGCCCTGCACCCTAGACCCTAGGCCGCGCCCTAAGCCCTGCACCCTAAACCCTAGGCCGCGCCCTAAGCCCTGCACCCTAAACCCTAGGCGGCGCCCTAAGCCCTGCACCCTAAACCCTAGGCCGAGCCCTAACCCCTGCACCCTAAACCCTACGCCGCGCCCTAAGCCCTGCACCCTAAACCCTAGGTCGCACCCTAACCCCTGCACCCTAAACCCTAGGCCGCGCCCTAAGCCCTGCACCCTAAACCCTAGGCCGCGCCCTAACCCCTGCACCCTAAACCCTAGGCCGCGCCCTAACCCCTGCACCCTAAACCCTAGGCCGCGCCCTAAGCCCTGCACCCTAAACCCTAGGCCGCGCCCTAAGCCCTGCACCCTAAACCCTACGCCGCGCCCTAAGCCCAGCACCCTAAACCCTAGGCCGCGCCCTAACCCCTGCACCTTAAACCCTAGGCCGCGCCCAAACCTCTGCACCCTAAACCCTAGGCCGCGATCTAAGCCCTGCACCCTAAACCCTAGGCCGCGCCCTAACCCCTGCACCCTAAACCCTAGACCGCGCCCTAAGCCCTGCACCCTAAACCCTAGCCCGCGCCCTAAGCCCTGCACCCTAAACCCTAGGCCGCGCCCTAACCCCTGCACCCTAAACCCTTGGTTGCGCCCTAAGCCCTGCACCCTAAACCCTAGGCCGCGCCCTAAGCCCTGCACCCTAAACCCTAGGCCGCGCCCTAAGCCCTGCACCCTAAACCCTAGGCCGCGCCCTGACCCCTGCACCCTAAACCCTAGGCCGCGCCCTAACCCCTGCACCCTAAACCCTAGGCCGCGCCATAACCCCTGCACCCTAAACCCTACGCCGCGCCCTAAGCCCTGCACCCTAAACCCTATGCTGCGCCCTAAGCCCTGCACCCTAAACCCTAGGCCGCGCCCTAAGCCCTGCACCCTAAACCCTGCGCCGCGCCCTAACCCCTGCACCCTAAACCCTAGGCCGCGCCCTAATCCCTGAACCCTAAACCCTACGCCGCGCCCTAACCCCTGCACCCTAAACACTAGGCCGCGCCCTAACCCCTGCACCCTAAACCCTAGGCCGCGCCCTAAGCCCTGCACCCTAAACCCTAGGCCGCGCCCTAAGCCCTGCACCCTAAACCCTAGTCCGCGCCCTAAGCCCTGCACCCTAAACCCTACGCCGCGCCCTAAGCCCTGCACCCTAAACCCTATGCTGGGCCCTAAGCCCTGCACCCTAAACCCTAGGCCGCGCCCTAACCCCTGCACCCTAAACCCTAGGCCGCGCCCTAACCCCTGCACCCTAAACCCTAGGCCGCGCCCTAACCCCTGCACCCTAAACCCTAGGCCGCGCCCTAAGCCCTGCACCCTAAACCCCAGGCCGCGCCCTAACCCCTGCACCCTAAACCCTAGGCCGCGCCCTAAGCCCTGCACCCTAAACCCTAGGCCGCGCCCTAACCCCTGCACCCTAAACCCTAGGCCGCGCCCTAACCCCTGCACCTAAACCCTAGGCCGCGCCCTAAGCCCTGCACCCTAAACCCTATGGTGGGCCCTAAGCCCTGCACCCTAAACCCTAGGCCTCGCCCTAACCACTGAACCCTAAACCCTAGGCCCCCCCTAACCCTGCACCCTAAACCCTAAGCCGCGCCCTAACCCCTGCACCCTAAACCCTAGGCCGCGCCCTAAGCCCTGCACCCTAAACCCTAGGCCGCGCCCTAAGCCTTGCACCCTAAACCCTAGGCCGCGCCCTAACCCTGCACCCTAAACCCTAGGCCGCGCCCTAACCCCTGCACCCTAAACCCTAGGCCGCGCCCTAACCCCTGCACCCTAAACCCTATGTTGCACCTGAAAACCTGCACCCTAAACCCTTGCCGCGCCCCTAAGCCCTGCACCCTAAACCGTAGGCCGCGCCCTAACCCCTGCACCCTAAACCTAGGCCGCGCCCTAAGCCCTGCACCCTAAACCCTAGGCCGCGCCCTAAGCCCTGCACCCTAAACCCTAGGCTGCGCCCTAACCCCTGCACCCTAAACCGTAGGGCGCGCCCTAACCCCTGCACCCTAAACCCTAGGCCGCGCCCGAACCCCTGCACCCCAAAACCCTCGGCCGCGCCCTAACCTCTGCACCCTAAACCCTACGCCGCGCCCTAAACCCTGCACCCTAAACCCAATGCTGCGCCCTAAGCCCTGCACCCTAAACCCTAGGCCGCGCCCTAACCCCTGCACCCTAAACCCTAGGCCGCGCCCTAACCCCTGCACCCTAAACCCTAGGCCGCGCCCTAAGCCCTGCACCCTAAACCCTAGGCCGCGCCCTAAGCCCTGCACCCTAAACCCTAGGCCGCGCCCTAACCCCTGCACCCTAAACCCTAGGCCGCGCCCTAACCCCTGCACCCTAAACCCTAGGCCGCGCCCTAAGCCCTGCACCCTAAACCCTAGGCCGCGCCCTAACCCCTGCACCCTAAACCCTAGGCCGCGCCCTAACCCCTGCACCCTAAACCCTATGTTGCACCTGAAAACCTGCACCCTAAACCCTAGGCCGCGCCCTAAGCCCTGCACCCTAAACCCTAGGCCGCGCCCGAAGCCCTGCACCCTAAACCCTAGGCCGCGCCCTAAGCCCTGCACCCTAAACCCTAGGCCGCGCCCAAAGCCCTGCACCCTAAACCCTAGGCTGCGCCCTAACCCCTGCACCCTAAACCCTAGGCCGCGCCCTAACCCCTGCACCCTAAACCCTAGGCCGCGCCCGAACCCCTGCACCCAAAACCCTCGGCCGCGCCCTAACCTCTGCACCCTAAACCCTACGCCGCGCCCTAAACCCTGCACCCTAAACCCAATGCTGCGCCCTAAGCCCTGCACCCTAAACCCTAGGCCGCGCCCTAACCCCTGCACCCTAAACCCTAGGCCGCGCCCTAACCCCTGCACCCTAAACCCTAGGCCGCGCCCTAAGCCCTGCACCCTAAACCCTAGGCCGCGCCCTAACCCCTGCACCCTAAACCCTAGGCCGCGCCCTAACCCCTGCACCCGAAACCCTAGGCCGCGCCCTAACCCCTGCACCCTAAACCCTAGGCCGCGCCCTAACCCCTGCACCCTAAACCCTAGGCCGCGCCCTAAGCCCTGCACCCTAAACCCTAGGCCGCGCCCGAAGCCCTGCACCCTAAACCATAGGCCGCGCCCTAACCCCTGCACCCGAAACCCTAGGCCGCGCCCTAAGCCCTGAACCCTAAACCATAGGCCGCGCCCTAACCCCTGCACCCGAAACACTAGGCCGCGCCCTAAGCCCTGCACCCTGAACCCTAGGCCGCACCCTAAGCCCTGCACCCTAAACCCTAGGCCGCGCCCGAAGCCCTGCACCCTAAACCCTAGGCCGCGCCCTCAGCCCTGCACCCTAAACCCTAGGCCGCACCCTCAGCCCTGCACCCTAAACCCTAGGCCGCGCCCTAAACCCTGCACCCTAAACCCAAGGCCGCGCCCTAAGCCGTGCACCCTAAACCCTAGGCCGCGCCCTAAGCCCTGCACCCTTAACCCTAGGGCGCGCCCTAAGCCCTGCACCCTAAACCCTAGTCCGTGCCCTAAGCCCTGCACCCTAAACCCTAGGCCGCGCCCTAACCCCTGCACCCTAAACCCTAGGCCGCGCCCTAAGCCCTGCACCCTAAACCCTCGGCCGCGCCCTAACCCCTGCACCCTAAACCCTAGGCCGCGCACTAAGCCCTGCACCCTAAACCCTAGGCCGCGCCCTAACCCCTGCACCCTAAACCCTAGGCCGCGCCCTAAGCCCTGCACCTTAAACCCTAGGCCGCGCCCTAAGCCCTGCACCCTAAACCCTAGGCCGCGCCCTAAGCCCTGCACCCTAAACCCTAGTCCGCGCCCTAAGCCCTGCACCCGAAACCCTAGGCCGCGCCCTAAGCCCTGCACCCTAAACCCTAGGCCGCGCCCTAACCCCTGCACCCTAAACCCTTGGCCGCGCCCTAAGCCCTGCACCCTAAACCCTAGGCCGCGCCCTAACCCCTGCACCCTAAACCCTAGGCCGCGCCCTAACCCCTGCACCCTAAACCCTAGGCCGCGCCCTAAGCCCTGCACCCTAAACCCTATGGTGGGCCCTAAGCCCTGCACCCTAAACCCTAGGCCGCGCCCTTACCACTGCACCCTAAACCCTAGGCCGCGCCCTAACCCCTGCACCCTAAACCCTAAGCCGCGCCCTAACCCCTGCACCCTAAACCCTAGGCCGCGCCCTAAGCCCTGCACCCTAAACCCTAGGCCGCGCCCTAAGCCTTGCACCCTAAACCCTAGGCCGCGCCCTAACCCCTGCACCCTAAACCCTAGGCCGCGCCCTAACCCCTGCACCCTAAACCCTAGGCCGCGCCCTAACCCCTGCACCCTAAACCCTATGTTGCACCTGAACACCTGCACCCTAAACCCTAGTCCGCGCCCTAAGCCCTGCACCCTAAACCCTAGGCCGCGCCCTAACCCCTGCACCCTAAACCCTGCGCCGCGCCCTAAACCCTGCACCCTAAACCCAATGCTGCGCCATAAGCCCTGCACCCTAAACCCTAGGCCGCGCCCTAACCCCTGCACCCTAAACCCTAGGCCGCGCCCTAACCCCTGCACCCTAAACCCTAGGCCGCGCCCTAACCCCTGCACCCTAAACCCTAGGCCGCGCCCTAAGCCCTGCACCCTAAACCCTAGGCCGCGCCCTAAGCCCTGCACCCTAAACCCTAGGCCGCGCCCTAACCCCTGCACCCGAAACCCTAGGCCGCGCCCTAAGCCCTGCACCCTAAACCCTAGGCCGTGCCCTAACCCCTGCACCCTAAACCCTAGGCCGCGCCCTAAGCCCTGCACCCTAAACCCTAGGCCGCGCCCGAAGCCATGCACCCTAAACCATAGGCCGCGCCCTAACCCCTGCACCCAAAACCCTAGGCCGCGCCCTAAGCCCTGAACCCTAAACCCTAGGCCGCGCCCTAACCCCTGCACCCTAAACCCTAGGCCGCGCCCTAAGCCCTGCACCCTGAACCCTAGGCCGCACCCTAAACCCTGCACCCTAAACCCTAGGCCGCGCCCGAAGCCGTGCACCGTAAACCCTAGGCCGCGCCCTCAGCCCTGCACCCTAAACCCTAGGCCGCACCCTCAGCCCTGCACCCTAAACCCTAGGCCGCGCCCTAAGCCCTGCACCCTAAACCCTAGGCCGCGCCCTAAGCCGTGCACCCTAAACCCTAGGCCGCGCCCTAAGCCCTGCACCCTAAACCCTAGGCCGCGCCCTAACCCCTGCACCCTAAACCCTATGTTGCACCTGAAAACCTGCACCCTAAACCCTTGGCCGCGCCCTAAGCCCTGCACCCTAAACCCTAGGCCGCGCCCTAACCCCTGCACCCTAAACCCTAGGCCGCGCCCTAACCCCTGCACCCTAAACCCTAGGCCGCGCCCTAAGCCCTGCACCCTAAACCCTAGGCTGCGCCCTAATCCCTGCACCCTAAACCCTAGGCCGCGCCCTAACCCCTGCACCCTAAACCCTAGGCCGCGCCCTAACCCCTGCACCCAAAACCCTCGGCCGCGCCCTAACCTCTGCACCCTAAACCCTACGCCGCGCCCTAAACCCTGCACCCTAAACCCAATGCTGCGCCCTAAGCCCTGCACCCTAAACCCTAGACCGCGCCCTAACCCCTGCACCCTAAACCCTAGGCCGCGCCCTAACCCCTGCACCCTAAACCCTAGGCCGCGCCCTAAGCCCTGCACCCTAAACCCTAGGCCGCGCCCTAACCCCTGCACCCTAAACCCTAGGCCGCGCCCTAACCCCTGCACCCTAAACCCTAGGCCGCGCCCTAACCCCTGCACCCTAAACCCTAGGCCGCGCCCTAACCCCTGCACCCTAAACCCTATGGTGGGCCCTAAGCCCTGCACCCTAAACCCTAGGCCGCGCCCTAACCACTGCACCCTAAACCCTAGGCCGCGCCCTAACCACTGCACCCTAAACCCTAAGCCGCGCCCTAACCCCTGCACCCTAAACCCTAGGCCGCGCCCTAAGCCCTGCACCCTAAACCCTAGGCCGCGCCCTAAGCCTTGCACCCTAAACCCTAGGCTGCGCCCTAACCCCTGCACCCTAAACCCTAGGCCGCGCCCTAACCCCTGCACCCTAAACCCTATGTTGCACCTGAAAACCTGCACCCTAAACCCTAGGCCGCGCCCTAACCCCTGCACCCTAAACCCTAGGCCGCGCTTTAACCTTTGCACCCAGACCCTAGGCTGTACCCTAACCCCTGCACCCTAAACGCTAGGCCGAGCCCTAAGCCCTGCACCCTAAACCCTAGGCCGCGCCCTAGGGCCTGCACCCTAAACCCTAGGCCGCGCCCTAATTCCTGCACCCAGACCCTAGGCTGCCCACTAGCCCCTGCACCCTAAACCCTAGGCCGCGCACTAACCCCTGCACCCTAAACCCTATGCCGCGCCCTAACCCCTGCACCCTAAACCCTAGGCCACGCCCTAAGGCCTGCACCCTAAACCCTTGGCCGCGCCCTAAACCCTGCACCCTAAACCCTGGGCCGCCCCCAAACGCCTTCACACTAAACCCTAAGCCACGCCCTTATGCCACTCCTCACCTGTCTCATTTACACCCCTCAGCAGCCAGCCCTCACCAGGCTCAGCCATGCCCTTTACTGGGTACCCCACACAGTCTCACCCACACACCTCAACAGCCAGCCCTCACCAGGCTCAGCCGCACACCTGAGCTGCCAGCCACTACCAGGTTCAGCCTCTCCCCTCTCCAGACACCTTTCAGCGGGATCAGCCACACCCCCCACCAGCCACTCCTCCCGAGGCACAGCCACACACCTCAGCTGCAATCCTTAACCAGGCTCAGCTACACACCTGAGCAGCCAGCCTGCACGAGGCTCAGCCACACCCCTCACTAACCATCCCTTTCCAGGCTCGGGCACAAAGCTCACCTCCATCCCTAACCAGGCTCAGCCAGGCTAGCACCAGGTTAGGCTAGGCTAGGCTACGCTAGGCTAGGCTAGGCTATGCTAGCATCAGGCTAGGCTATGCTAAGCTAGGCTAGGTTAGGCAAGTGCTAGGCTAGTCTAGTCTAGGCTAGGCTAGGGCAGGCTAGCAGCAGTCTAGGCTAGGCTGAGCCTGCTGAGGTGTGGCTGGATAGGTTTGAGGGTGAGCCTCCTTAGGGATAGCAGCTGAGGTGTTCTGCTCTGCCTGGTGAGGGCTGGCTGCTGAGGTGTGTGGCTGAGCCTAGTGAGGGGTGGCTGGTGAGGGTCCTGGGGGAGCCTGGTTAGGGCTGCCTGCTGAGGTGTGTGGTGGAGCCTGCTGTGTTGTGGCTGGTGAAGGGCGTGGCTGAGGCTGCTGAGGCGTGGCTGGTGAGGGGTGAGTCTGAGCCTCGTTAGGGCTGGCTCCTGTGATGTGTGAGTGAACATGGTGAGGGGTGCCTGGTGAGGGGTGTGGCTGAGCCTGGTGAGTGCTGGCTGCTGAGGTGTGTGGCTGAGCCTAGTGCAGGGTGGCTGGTGAGGGTCCTGGGGGAGTGTCGTTAGGGCTGGCTCAAATGGCAGCTCGTGGCGGGGGCCGAGGTGCCCAGCCCTGTGGGGGGTCCAGATCAGAAAGGTGTGGGAGCAGCAAGGTTGGGGCCTTGCTGCATTCGTCTTGGCAGGCTCTTTCCAGCACCAGCGCTCCTGGAGCTCGAGGCCCTTTAGATCTCCTAACCCTAACCCTAAGCGTAACCCTAACCCTAGATCCAGTTAATTACCCTAACACACTCCCTGGGTTTTCCCTACCAGAAAGGTGTGGGAGCAGCAATGTTGGGGCACTGCTGCGATGGCCTCGGCAGGCTCTTTCCAGCCCCAGTGTCCCTGGAGCTCGAGGCTCCTTAGATCTCTCCAGCCTGACCCACCCCCCTGAGGGCACCCTGGCACTGGGCCGAGGTGCCCAGCCCTGTGGGGACTCCAGGTCAGAAAGATGGAGGAGCAGCAATGTTGGGGCGCTGCTGCGATGGCCTTGGCAGGCCCTTTCCAGCCCCAGTGTCCCTGGAGCTCTAGGCTCTTTCCCTCTCTCAACACTAACTCTAGGCCAAATGGCAGCTGGTGGCCGGGGCCGAGGTGCCCAGCCCTGTGGGGGCTCCAGATCAGAAAGCTGCGGGAGCAGTAAGGCTGGGGCCTTGTTGCGTTTGCCTTAGCAGGCCCTTTCCAGCCCCAGTGTTCCTGTAGCTCAAGACCCTTTAGCTAACTCTAGGCGTAACCTTAAGCCTACCCCTAGTTAATTACCCGAGCACAGTACCTGGGTTTTCCCTATCAGAAAGATGGAGGAGCATCAATGTTGGGGCACAGCCGTGATGGCCTAGGCAGGCCCATTCCAACCCCAGTGTCCCTGGACTTCCAGGCTAGGTTTGGCTAGGCTAGTGCCATTCTAAGCTAGGCTAGCACCAGGCTTGGCGAGCACCAGGTTAGGCTAAGATAGGCTAGGTTAGGCTAACACCAAGTAAGGCTAGGCTAGCCAAGCACCAGGCTAGGGCAGGCGAGCACCAGGCTAGACTCTTCTAAGCTAGCATAAGACAGGCCTAATCTAGCAGCTGGTTAGGTTAGGTTAGGCCAGGATAAGATAGACTAGTACCACGACAGGATAAGTTACGCTAGCACCAGGTTAGGCTGTACTCTAAACCCTAGCACACGCACTAACCCCTGCACCCTAAAGCCGAGGCCGCACCCTAAGTCCTGCACCCTAAACCCTAGGCCGCGCCCTAACCCCTGCACACTAAACCCTAGGCCGCGCCCTAACCCCTGCACCCGAAACCCTAGGCCGCGCCCTAACCACTGCACCCTAAACCCTAGGCCGCACCCGAACCCCTGCACTCTAAAATTTAGGCCGCGCCCTAAGCCCTGCACCCTAAACCCTAGGCCGCGCCCTAAGCCCTGCACCCTAAACCCTAGTCCGCGCCCTAAGCCCTGCACCCTAAACCCTAGTCCGCGCCCTAAGCCCTGCACCCTAAACCCTAGGCCGCGCCCTAAGCCCTGCACCCTAAACCCTAGTCCGCGCCCTAACCCCTGCACCCTAAACCCTAGGCCGCGCCCTAACCCCTGCACCCTAAACCCTAGGCCGCGCCCTAAGCCCTGCACCCTAAACCCTTGGCCGCGCCCTAAGCCCTGCACCCTAAACCCTAGGCCGCGCCCTAAGCCCTGCACCCTAAACCCTAGGCCGCGCCCTAACCCCTGCACCGTAAACCCTAGTCCGCGCCCTAAGCCCTGCACCCTAAACCCTAGGCCGCGCCCTAACCCCTGCACCCTAAACCATAGGCCGCGCCCTAACCCCTGCACCCTAAACCCTACGCCGCGCCCTAAGCCCTGCACCCTAAACCCTATGCTGCGCCCTAAGCCCTGCACCCTAAACCCTAGGCCGCGCCCTAAGCCCTGCACCCTAAACCCTAGGCCGCGCCCTAACCCCTGCACCCTAAACCCTAGGTCGCGCCCTAACCCCTGCACCCTAAACCCTAGGCCGCGCCCTAAGCCCTGCACCCTAAACCCTAGGCCGCGCCCTAACCCCTGCACCCTAAACCTTAGGCCGCGCCCTAACCCCTGCACCCTAAACCCTAGGCCGCGCCCTAACCCCTGCACCCTAAACCCTAGGCCGCGCCGTAACCCCTGCACCCTTAACCCTAGGCCGCGCCCTAAGCCCTGCACCCTAAACCCTATGGTGGGCCCTAAGCCCTGCACCCTAAACCCTAGGCCGCGCCCTAAGCCCTGCACCCTAAACCCTAGGCCGCGCCCTAACCCCTGCACCCTAAACCCTATGGTGGGCCCTAACCCCTGCACCCTAAACCCTAGGCCGCGCCCTAAGCCCTGCACCCTAAACCATAGGCCGCGCCCTAAGCCCTGCACCCTAAACCCTACGCCGCGCCCTAAGCCCTGCACCCTAACCCTAGGTTGCACCCTAACCCCTGCACCCTAAACCCTAGGCCGCGCCCTGAGCCCTGCACCCTAAACCCTAGGTCGCGCCCTAACCCCTGCACCCTAAACCCTAGGCCGCGCTCTAACCCCTGCACCCTAAACCTTAGACCGCGCCCTAACCCCTGCACCCTAAACCCTAGGCCGCGCCCTAAGCCCTGCACCCTAAACCCTAGGCCGCGCCCTAAGCCCTGCACCCTAAACCCTAGGCCGCGCCCTAACCCCTGCACCTTAAACCCTAGGCCGCGCCCAAACCTCTGCACCCTAAACCCTAGGCCGCGATCTAAGCCCTGCACCCTAAACCCTAGGCCGCGCCCTAACCCCTGCACCCTAAACCCTAGGCCGCGCCCTAAGCCCTGCACCCTAAACCCTAGGCCGCGACCTAAGCCCTGCACCCTAAACCCTAGGCCGCGCCCTAAGCCCTGCACCCTAAACCCTAGGCCGCGCTCTAAGCCCTGCACCCTGAACCCTAGGCCGCGCCCTAACCCCTGCACCCTAAACCCTAGGCCGCGCCCTAACCCCTGCACCCTAAACCCTAGGCCGCGCCCTAAGCACTGCACCCTAAACCGTAGGCCGCGCCCTAAGCCCTGCACCCTAAACCCTAGTCCGCGCCCTAACACCTGCACCCTAAACCCTAGGCCGCGCCGTAACCCCTGCACCCTAAACCCTAGGCCGCGCCCTAAGCTCTGCACCCTAAACCCTATGCTGGGCCCTAAGCCCTGCACCCTAAACCCTAGGCCGCGCCCTAAGCCCTGCACCCTAAACCCTAGGCCGCGCCCTAAGCCCTGCACCCTAAACCCTAGGCCGCGCCCTAAGCCCTGCACCCTAAACCCTAGGCCGCGCCCTAAGCCCTGCACCCTAAACCCTAGGCCGCGCCCTAAGCCCTGCACCCTAAACCCTAGGCCGCGCCCTAAGCCCTGCACCCTAAACCCTAGGCCGCGCCCTAAGCCCTGCACCCTAAACCCTAGGCCGCGCCCTAAGCCCTGCACCCTAAACCCTAGGCCGCGCCCTAACCCCTGCACCCTAAACCCTTGGCCGCGCCCTAAGCCCTGCACCCTAAACCCTAGGCCGCGCCCTAACCCCTGCACCCTAAACCCTAGGCCGCGCCCTAACCCCTGCACCCTAAACCCTAGGCCGCGCCCTAACCCCTGCACCCTAAACCCTATGTGGCGCCTGAACACCTGCACCCTAAACCATAGGCCGCGCCCTAAGCCCTGCACCCTAAACCCTAGGCCGCGCCCTAACACCTGCACCCTAAACTCTAGGCCGCGCCCTAAGCCCTGCACCCTAAACCCTAGGCCGCGCCCTAACCCCTGCACCCTTAACCCTAGGCCTCGCCCTAAGCCCTGCACCCTAAACCCTAGGCCGCGCCCTAAGCCCTGCACCCTAAACCCTAGGACGCGCCCTAAGCCCTGCACCCTAGACCCTAGGCCGCGCCCTAAGCCCTGCACCCTAAACCCTAGGCCGCGCCCTAAGCCCTGCACCCTAAACCCTAGGCCGCGCCCTAAGCCCTGCACCCTAAACCCTAGGCCGAGCCCTAACCTTTTTACCCTAAACCCTAGGCCGCGCCCTAAGCCCTGCACCCTAAACCCTAGGCCGCGCACTAAGCCCTGCACCCTAAACCCTAGGCCGCGCCCTAACCCCTGCACCCTAAACCCTAGGCCGCGCCCTAAGCCCTGCAGCCTAAACCCTACGCCGCGCCCTAACCCCTGCACCCTAAACCCTAGTCCGCGCCCTAACCCCTGCACCCCAAACCCTAGGCCGCGCCCTAAGCCCTGCACCCTAAACCCTAGGCCACGCCCTAACTCCTGCACCCTAAACCCTTGGCCGCGCCCTAAGCCCTGCACCCTAAACCCTAGGCCGCGCCCTAAGCCCTGCACCCTAAACCCTAGGCCGCGCCCTAACCCCTGCACCCTAAACCCTAGGCGGCGCCCTAACCCCTGCACCCTAAACCCTAGGCCGCGCCCTAACCCCTGCACCCTAAACCCTACGCCGCGCCCTAAGCCCTGCACCCTAAACCCTAGGTCGCACCCTAACCCCTGCACCCTAAACCCCAGGCCGCGCCCTAAGCCCTGCACCCTAAACCCTAGGCCGCGCCCTAACCCCTGCACCCTAAACCCTAGGCCGCGCCCTAACCCCTGCACCCTAAACCCTAGGCCGCGCCCTAACCCCTGCACCCTAAACCCTAGGCCGCGCCCTAAGCCCTGCACCCTAAACCCTACGCCGCGCCCTAAGCCCAGCACCCTAAACCCTAGGCCGCGCCCTAACCCCTGCACCTTAAACCCTAGGCCGCGCCCAAACCTCTGCACCCTAAACCCTAGGCCGCGATCTAAGCCCTGCACCCTAAACCCTAGGCCGCGCCCTAACCCCTGCACCCTAAACCCTAGACCGCGCCCTAAGCCCTGCACCCTAAACCCTAGCCCGCGCCCTAAGCCCTGCACCCTAAACCCTAGGCCGCGCCCTAACCCCTGCACCCTAAACCCTTGGTTGCGCCCTAAGCCCTGCACCCTAAACCCTAGGCCGCGCCCTAAGCCCTGCACCCTAAACCCTAGGCCGTGCCCTAAGCCCTGCACCCTAAACCCTAGGCCGCGCCCTGACCCCTGCACCCTAAACCCTAGGCCGCGCCCTAACCCCTGCACCCTAAACCCTAGGCCGCGCCATAACCCCTGCACCCTAAACCCTACGCCGCGCCCTAAGCCCTGCACCCTAAACCCTATGCTGCGCCCTAAGCCCTGCACCCTAAACCCTAGGCCGCGCCCTAAGCCCTGCACCCTAAACCCTGCGCCGCGCCCTAACCCCTGCACCCTAAACCCTAGGCCGCGCCCTAATCCCTGAACCCTAAACCCTACGCCGCGCCCTAACCCCTGCACCCTAAACACTAGGCCGCGCCCTAACCCCTGCACCCTAAACCCTAGGCCGCGCCCTAAGCCCTGCACCCTAAACCCTAGGCCGCGCCCTAACCCCTGCACCCTAAACCCTAGTCCGCGCCCTAAGCCCTGCACCCTAAACCCTACGCCGCGCCCTAAGCCCTGCACCCTAAACCCTATGCTGGGCCCTAAGCCCTGCACCCTAAACCCTAGGCCGCGCCCTAACCCCTGCACCCTAAACCCTAGGCCGCGCCCTAACCCCTGCACCCTAAACCCTAGGCCGCGCCCTAACCCCTGCACCCTAAACCCTAGGCCGCGCCCTAAGCCCTGCACCCTAAACCCCAGGCCGCGCCCTAACCCCTGCACCCTAAACCCTAGGCCGCGCCCTAAGCCCTGCACCCTAAACCCTAGGCCGCGCCCTAACCCCTGCACCCTAAACCCTAGGCCGCGCCCTAACCCCTGCACCCTAAACCCTAGGCCGCGCCCTAAGCCCTGCACCCTAAACCCTATGGTGGGCCCTAAGCCCTGCACCCTAAACCCTAGGCCTCGCCCTAACCACTGCACCCTAAACCCTAGGCCGCGCCCTAACCCCTGCACCCTAAACCCTAAGCCGCGCCCTAACCCCTGCACCCTAAACCCTAGGCCGCGCCCTAAGCCCTGCACCCTAAACCCTAGGCCGCGCCCTAAGCCTTGCACCCTAAACCCTAGGCCGCGCCCTAACCCCTGCACCCTAAACCCTAGGCCGCGCCCTAACCCCTGCACCCTAAACCCTAGGCCGCGCCCGAACGCGTGCACCCTAAACCCTATGTTGCACCTGAAAACCTGCACCCTAAACCCTTGGCCGCGCCCTAAGCTGTGCACCCTAAACCCTAGGCCGCGCCCTAACCCCTGCACCCTAAACCCTAGGCCGCGCCCTAAGCCCTGCACCCTAAACCCTAGGCCGCGCCCTAAGCCCTGCACCCTAAACCCTAGGCTGCGCCCTAACCCCTGCACCCTAAACCCTAGGGCGCGCCCTAACCCCTGCACCCTAAACCCTAGGCCGCGCCCGAACCCCTGCACCCAAAACCCTCGGCCGCGCCCTAACCTCTGCACCCTAAACCCTACGCCGCGCCCTAAACCCTGCACCCTAAACCCAATGCTGCGCCCTAAGCCCTGCACCCTAAACCCTAGGCCGCGCCCTAACCCCTGCACCCTAAACCCTAGGCCGCGCCCTAACCCCTGCACCCTAAACCCTAGGCCGCGCCCTAAGCCCTGCACCCTAAACCCTAGGCCGCGCCCTAAGCCCTGCACCCTAAACCCTAGGCCGCGCCCTAACCCCTGCACCCTAAACCCTAGGCCGCGCCCTAACCCCTGCACCCTAAACCCTAGGCCGCGCCCTAAGCCCTGCACCCTAAACCCTAGGCCGCGCCCTAACCCCTGCACCCTAAACCCTAGGCCGCGCCCTAACCCCTGCACCCTAAACCCTATGTTGCACCTGAAAACCTGCACCCTAAACCCTAGGCCGCGCCCTAAGCCCTGCACCCTAAACCCTAGGCCGCGCCCTAACCCCTGCACCCTAAACGCTAGGCCGCGCCCTAAGCCCTGCACCCTAAACCCTAGGCCGCGCCCAAAGCCCTGCACCCTAAACCCTAGGCTGCGCCCTAACCCCTGCACCCTAAACCCTAGGCCGCGCCCTAACCCCTGCACCCTAAACCCTAGGCCGCGCCCGAACCCCTGCACCCAAAACCCTCGGCCGCGCCCTAACCTCTGCACCCTAAACCCTACGCCGCGCCCTAAACCCTGCACCCTAAACCCAATGCTGCGCCCTAAGCCCTGCACCCTAAACCCTAGGCCGCGCCCTAACCCCTGCACCCTAAACCCTAGGCCGCGCCCTAAGCCCTGCACCCTAAACCCTAGGCCGCGCCCTAAGCCCTGCACCCTAAACCCTAGGCCGCGCCCTAACCCCTGCACCCTAAACCCTAGGCCGCGCCCTAACCCCTGCACCCGAAACCCTAGGCCGCGCCCTAACCCCTGCACCCTAAACCCTAGGCCGCGCCCTAACCCCTGCACCCTAAACCCTAGGCCGCGCCCTAAGCCCTGCACCCTAAACCCTAGGCCGCGCCCGAAGCCCTGCACCCTAAACCATAGGCCGCGCCCTAACCCCTGCACCCGAAACCCTAGGCCGCGCCCTAAGCCCTGAACCCTAAACCCTAGGCCGCGCCCTAACCCCTGCACCCGAAACACTAGGCCGCGCCCTAAGCCCTGCACCCTGAACCCTAGGCCGCACCCTAAGCCCTGCACCCTAAACCCTAGGCCGCGCCCGAAGCCCTGCACCCTAAACCCTAGGCCGCGCCCTCAGCCCTGCACCCTAAACCCTAGGCCGCACCCTCAGCCCTGCACCCTAAACCCTAGGCCGCGCCCTAAACCCTGCACCCTGAACCCTAGGCCGCACCCTAAGCCCTGCACCCTAAACCCTACGCCGCGCCCGAAGCCCTGCACCCTAAACCCTAGGCCGCGCCCTCAGCCCTGCACCCTAAACCCTAGGCCGCACCCTAAGCCCTGCACCCTAAACCCTAGGCCGCGCCCTAAACCCTGCACCCTAAACCCAAGGCCGCGCCCTAAGCCGTGCACCCTAAACCCTAGGCAGCGCCCTAAGCCCTGCACCCTTAACCCTAGGGCGCGCCCTAAGCCCTGCACCCTAAACCCTAGTCCGTGCCCTAAGCCCTGCACCCTAAACCCTAGGCCGCGCCCTAACCCCTGCACCCTAAACCCTAGGCCGCGCCCTAAGCCCTGCACCCTAAACCCTCGGCCGCGCCCTAACCCCTGCACCCTAAACCCTAGGCCGCGCACTAAGCCCTGCACCCTAAACCCTAGGCCGCGCCCTAACCCCTGCACCCTAAACCCTAGGCCGCGCCCTAAGCCCTGCACCTTAAACCCTAGGCCGCGCCCTAAGCCCTGCACCCTAAACCCTAGGCCGCGCCCTAAGCCCTGCACCCTAAACCCTAGTCCGCGCCCTAACCCCTGCACCCGAAACCCTAGGCCGCGCCCTAAGCCCTGCACCCTAAACCCTAGGCCGCGCCCTAACCCCTGCACCCTAAACCCTTGGCCGCGCCCTAAGCCCTGCACCCTAAACCCTAGGCCGCGCCCTAACCCCTGCACCCTAAACCCTAGGCCGCGCCCTAACCCCTGCACCCTAAACCCTAGGCCGCGCCCTAAGCCCTGCACCCTAAACCCTATGGTGGGCCCTAAGCCCTGCACCCTAAACCCTAGGCCGCGCCCTTACCACTGCACCCTAAACCCTAGGCCGCGCCCTAACCCCTGCACCCTAAACCCTAAGCCGCGCCCTAACCCCTGCACCCTAAACCCTAGGCCGCGCCCTAAGCCCTGCACCCTAAACCCTAGGCCGCGCCCTAAGCCTTGCACCCTAAACCCTAGGCCGCGCCCTAACCCCTGCACCCTAAACCCTAGGCCGCGCCCTAACCCCTGCACCCTAAACCCTAGGCCGCGCCCTAACCCCTGCACCCTAAACCCTATGTTGCACCTGAACACCTGCACCCTAAACCCTAGTCCGCGCCCTAAGCCCTGCACCCTAAACCCTAGGCCGCGCCCTAACCCCTGCACCCTAAACCCTAGGCCGCGCCCTAAGCCCTGCACCCTAAACCCTAGGCCGCGCCCTAAGCCCTGCACCCTAAACTTTAGGCTGCGCCCTAACCCCTGCACCCTAAACCCTAGGCCGCGCCCTAACCCCTGCACCCTAAACCCTAGGCCGCGCCCTAAGCCCTGCACCCAAAACCCTCGGCCGCGCCCTAACCTCTGCACCCTAAACCCTGCGCCGCGCCCTAAACCCTGCACCCTAAACCCAATGCTGCGCCATAAGCCCTGCACCCTAAACCCTAGGCCGCGCCCTAACCCCTGCACCCTAAACCCTAGTCCGCGCCCTAAGCCCTGCACCCTAAACCCTAGGCCGCGCCCTAACCCCTGCACCCTAAACCCTAGGCCGCGCCCTAAGCCCTGCACCCTAAACCCTAGGCCGCGCCCTAAGCCCTGCACCCTAAACCCTAGGCCGCGCCCTAACCCCTGCACCCGAAACCCTAGGCCGCGCCCTAAGCCCTGCACCCTAAACCCTAGGCCGTGCCCTAACCCCTGCACCCTAAACCCTAGGCCGCGCCCTAAGCCCTGCACCCTAAACCCTAGGCCGCGCCCGAAGCCCTGCACCCTAAACCATAGGCCGCGCCCTAACCCCTGCACCCGAAACCCTAGGCCGCGCCCTAAGCCCTGAACCCTAAACCCTAGGCCGCGCCCTAACCCCTGCACCCTAAACCCTAGGCCGCGCCCTAAGCCCTGCACCCTGAACCATAGGCCGCACCCTAAACCCTGCACCTTAACCCTAGGCCGCGCCCGAAGCCCTGCACCGTAAACCCTAGGCCGCGCCCTCAGCCCTGCACCCTAAACCCTAGGCCGCACCCTCAGCCCTGCACCCTAAACCCTAGGCCGCGCCCTAAGCCCTGCACCCTAAACCCTAGGCCGCGCCCTAAGCCGTGCACCCTAAACCCTAGGCCGCGCCCTAAGCCCTGCACCCTAAACCCTAGGCCGCGCCCTAACCCCTGCACCCTAAACCCTATGTTGCACCTGAAAACCTGCACCCTAAACCCTTGGCCGCGCCCTAAGCCCTGCACCCTAAACCCTAGGCCGCGCCCTAACCCCTGCACCCTAAACCCTAGGCCGCGCCCTAAGCCCTGCACCCTAAACCCTAGGCCGCGCCCTAAGCCCTGCACCCTAAACCCTAGGCTGCGCCCTAACCCCTGCACCCTAAACCCTAGGCCGCGCCCTAACCCCTGCACCCTAAACCCTAGGCCGCGCCCGAACCCCTGCACCCAAAACCCTCGGCCGCGCCCTAACCTCTGCACCCTAAACCCTACGCCGCGCCCTAAACCCTGCACCCTAAACCCAATGCTGCGCCCTAAGCCCTGCACCCTAAACCCTAGACCGCGCCCTAACCCCTGCACCCTAAACCCTAGGCCGCGCCCTAAGCCCTGCACCCTAAACCCTAGGCCGCGCCCTAAGCCCTGCACCCTAAACCCTAGGCCGCGCCCTAAGCCCTGCACCCTAAACCCTAGGCCGCGCCCTAACCCCTGCACCCTAAACCCTAGGCCGCGCCCTAACCCCTGCACCCTAAACCCTAGGCCGCGCCCTAACCCCTGCACCCTAAACCCTATGGTGGGCCCTAAGCCCTGCACCCTAAACCCTAGTCCGCGCCCTAAGCCCTGCACCCTAAACCCTAGGCCGCGCCCTAACCCCTGCACCCTAAACCCTACGCCGCGCCCTAAGCCCTGCACCCTAAACCCTAGGTTGCACCCTAACCCCTGCACCCTAAACCCTAGGCCGCGCCCTAAGCCCTGCACCCTAAACCCTAGGTCGCGCCCTAACCCCTGCACCCTAAACCCTAGGCCGCGCCCTAACCCCTGCACCCTAAACCCTACGCCGCGCCCTAACCCCTGCACCCTAAACCCTAGGCCGCGCCCTAACCCCTGCACCCTAAACCCTAGGCCGCGCCATAACCCCTGCACCCTAAACCCTCGGCCACGCCCTAAGCCCTGCACCCTAAACCCTATACTGCGCCCTAAGCCCTGCACCCTAAACCCTAGGCCGCGCCCTAACCCCTGCACCCTAAACCCTAGGCCGCGCCCTAACCCCTGCACCCTAAACCCTAGGCCGCGCCCTAACCCCTGCACCCTAAACCCTAGGCCGCGCCCTAACCCCTGCACCCTAAACCCTACGCCGCGCCCTAAGCCCTGCACCCTAAACCCTATGCTGGGCCCTAAGCCCTGCACCCTAAACCCTAGGCCGCGCCCTAACCCCTGCACCCTAAACCCTAGGCCGCGCCCTAACCCCTGCACCCTAAACCATAGGCCGCGCCCTAAGCCCTGCACCCTAAACCCTAGGCCGCGCCCTAACCCCTGCACCCTAAACCCTAGGCCGCGCCCTAACCCCTGCACCCTAAACCCTAGGCTGCGCCCTAACCCCTGCACCCTAAACCCTATGTGGCGCCTGAACACCTGCACCCTAAACCCTAGGCCGCGCCCTAAGCCCTGCACCCTAAACCCTAGGCCGCGCCCTAACACCTGCACCCTAAACCCTAGGCCGCGCCCTAAGCCCTGCACCCTAAACCCTAGGCCGCGCCCTAAGCCCTGCACCCTAAACCCTAGTCCGCGCCCTAAGCCCTGCACCCTAAACCCTAGGCCGCGCCCTAAGCCCTGCACCCTAAACCCTAGGCCGCGCCATAACCCCTGCACCCTAGACCCTAGGCCGCGCCCTAAGCCCTGCACCCTAAACCCTAGTCCGCGCCCTAAGCCCTGCACCCTAAACCCTAGGCCGCGCCCTAACCCCTGCACCCTAAACACTAGGCCGCGCCGTAACCCCTGCACCCTAAACTCTAGGCCGCGCCCTAAGCCCTGCACCCTAAACCCTAGGCCGCGCCCTAAGCCCTGCACCCTAAACCCTAGGCTGCGCCCTAAGCCCTGCATCCTAAACCCTAGTCCGCGCCCTAACCCCTGCACCCGAAACCCTAGTCCGCGCCCTAAGCCCTGCACCCTAAACCCTCGGCCGCGCCCTAACCCCTGCACCCTAAACCCTTGGCCGCGCCCTAAGCCCTGCACCCTAAACCCTAGGCCGCGCTCTAAGCCCAGCACCCTAAACCCTAGGCCGCGCCCTAACCCCTGCACCCTAAACCCTAGGCCGCGCCCTAACCCCTGCACCCTAAACCATAGGCCGCGCCCTAACCCCTGCACCCTAAACCCTACGCCGCGCCCTAAGCCCTGCACCCTAAACCCTAGGCTGCGTCCTAAGCCCTGCACCCTAAACCCTAGGCCGCGCCCTAAGCCCTGCACCCTAAACCCTAGGCCGCGCCCTAACCCCTGCACCCTAAACCCTAGGCCGCGCCCTAACCCCTGCACCCTAAACCCTAGGCCGCGCCCTAACCCCTGCACCCTAAACCATAGGCCGCGCCTTAACCCCTGCACCCTAAACCCTACGCCGCGCCCTAAGCCCTGCACCCTAAACCCTAGGCTGCGTCCTAAGCCCTGCACCCTAAACCCTAGGCCGCGCCCTAAGCCCTGCACCCTAAACCCTAGGCCGCGCCCTAACCCCTGCACCCTAAACCCTAGGCCGCGCCCTAACCCCTGCACCCTAAACCCTAGGCCGCGCCCTAAGCCCTGCACCCTAAACCCTAGGCCGCGCCCTAACCCCTGCACCCTAAACCCTAGGCCGCGCCGTAACCCCTGCACCCTAAACCCTAGGCCGCGCCCTAAGCCCTGCACCCTAAACCCTATGGTGGGCCGTAAGCCCTGCACCTAAACCCTAGGCCGCGCCCTAACCCCTGCACCCTAAACCCTCGGCCGCGCCCTAACCCCTGCACCCTAAACCCTAAGCCGCGCCCTAACCCCTGCACCCTAAACCCTAGGCCGCGCCCTAACCCCTGCACCCTAAACCCTAGGCCGCGCCCTAAGCCCTGCACCCTAAACCCTAGGCCGCGCCCTAACCCCTGCACCCTAAACCCTAGGCCGCGCCCTAACCCCTGCACCCTAAACCCTAGGCTGCGCCCTAACCCCTGCACCCTTAACCCTATGTGGCACCGGAACACCTGCACCCTAAACCTTTGGCCGCGCCCTAAGCCCTGCACCCTAAACCCTAGGCCGCGCCCTAACCCCTGCACCCTAAACCCTAGGCCGCGCCCTAAGCCCTGCACCCTAAACCCTAGGCCGCGCCCTAAGCCCTGCACCCTAAACCCTAGGCCGCGCCCTAACCCCTGCACCCTAAACCCTAGGCCGCGCCCTAACCCCTGCACCCTAAACCCTAGGCCGCGCCCGAACCCCTGCACCCTAAACCCTCGGCTGCGCCCTAAGCCCTGCACCCTAAACCCTACACCGCGCCCTAACCCCTGCACCCTAAACCCTATGCTGCGCCCTAAGCCCTGCACCCTAAACCCTAGGCCGCGCCCTAACCCCTGCACCCTAAACCCTAGGCCGCGCCCTAACCCCTGCACCCTAAACCCTAGGCCGCGCCCTAACCCCTGCACCCTAAACCCTAGGCCGCGCCCTAACCCCTGCACCCGAAACCCTAGGCCGCGCCCTAACCCCTGCACCCTAAACCCTAGGCCGCGCCCTAAGCCCTGCACCTTAAACCCTAGGCCGCGCCCTAAGCCCTGCACCCTAAACCCTAGGCCGCGCCCTAAGCCCTGCACCCTAAACCCTAGTCCGCGCCCTAACCCCTGCACCCGAAACCCTAGGCCGCGCCCTAAGCCCTGCACCCTTAACCCTAGGCCGCGCCCTAACCCCTGCACCCTAAACCCTTGGCCGCGCCCTAAGCCCTGCACCCTAAACCCTAGGCCGCGCCCTAACCCCTGCACCCTAAACCCTAGGCCGCGCCCTAACCCCTGCACCCTAAACCCTAGGCCGCGCCCTAAGCCCTGCACCCTAAACCCTATGGTGGGCCCTAAGCCCTGCACCCTAAACCCTAGGCCGCGCCCTTACCACTGCACCCTAAACCCTAGGCCGCGCCCTAACCCCTGCACCCTAAACCCTAAGCCGCGCCCTAACCCCTGCACCCTAAACCCTAGGCCGCGCCCTAAGCCCTGCACCCTAAACCCTAGGCCGCGCCCTAAGCCTTGCACCCTAAACCCTAGGCCGCGCCCTAACCCCTGCACCCTAAACCCTAGGCCGCGCCCTAACCCCTGCACCCTAAACCCTAGGCCGCGCCCTAACCCCTGCACCCGAAACCCTAGGCCGCGCCCTAAGCCCTGCACCCTAAACCCTAGGCCGCGCCCTAACCCCTGCACCCTAAACCCAAGGCCGCGCCCTAAGCCCTGCACCCTAAACCCTAGGCCGCGCCCGAAGCCCTGCACCCTAAACCATAGGCCGCGCCCTAACCCCTGCACCCGAAACCCTAGGCCGCGCCCTAAGCCCTGAACCCTAAACCCTAGGCCGCGCCCTAACCCCTGCACCCTAAACCCTAGGCCGCGCCCTAAGCCCTGCACCCTGAACCCTAGGCCGCACCCTAAACCCTGCACCCTAAACCCTAGGCCGCGCCCGAAGCCCTGCACCCTAAACCCTAGGCCGCGCCCTCAGCCCTGCACCCTAAACCCTAGGCCGCGCCCTAAGCCCTGCACCCTAAACCCTAGGCCGCGCCCTAAGCCGTTCACCCTAAACCCTAGGCCGCGCCCTAAGCCCTGCACCCAAAACCCTAGGGCGCGCCCTAAGCCCTGCACCCTAAACCCTAGTCCGTGCCCTAAGCCCTGCACCCTAAACCCTAGGCCGCGCCCTAACCCCTGCACCCTAAACCCTAGGCCGCGCCCTAAGCCCTGCATCCTAAACCCTCGGCCGCGCCCGAACCCCTGCACCCTAAACCCTAGGCCGCGCACTAAGCCCTGCACCCTAAACCCTAGGCCGCGCCCTAACCCCTGCACCCGAAACCCTAGGCCGCGCCCTAACCCCTGCACCCTAAACCCTAGGCCGCGCCCTAAGCCCTGCACCCTAAACCCTAGGCCGCGCCCTAAGCCCTGCACCCTAAACCCTAGGCCGCGCCCTAAGCCCTGCACCCTAAACCCTAGTCCGCGCCCTAACCCCTGCACCCGAAACCCTAGGCCGCGCCCTAAGCCCTGCACCCTAAACCCTAGGCCGCGCCCTAACCCCTGCACCCTAAACCCTTGGCCGCGCCCTAAGCCCTGCACCCTAAACCCTAGGCCGCGCCCTAAGCCCTGCACCCTAAACGCTTGGCCGCGCCCTAACCCCTGCACCCTAAACCCTAGACCGCGCCCTAACCCCTGCACCCTAAACCCTAGGCCGCGCCCTAAGCCCTGCACCCTAAACCCTACGCCGCGCCCTAAGCCCTGCACCCTAAGCCCTATGCTGCGCCCTAAGCCCTGCACCCTAAACCCTAGGCCGCGCCCTAAGCCCTGCACCTTAAACCCTAGGCCGCGCCCTAACCCCTGCACCCTAAACCCTAGGCCACGCCCTAACCCCTGCACCCTAAACCCTAGGCCGCGCCCTAAGCCCTGCACCCTAAACCCTAGGCCGCGCCCTAAGCCCTGCACCCTAAACCCTAGGCCGCGCCCTAAGCCCTGCACCCTAAACCCTAGGCCGCGCCCTAACCCCTGCACCCTAAACCCTAGGCCGCGCCGTAACCCCTGCACCCTAAACCCTAGGCCGCGCCCTAAGCCCTGCATCCTAAACCCTATGGTGGGCCCTAAGCCCTGCACCCTAAACCCTAGGCCGCGCCCTAAGCCCTGCACCCTAAACCCTAGGCCGCGCCCTAACCCCTGCACCCTAAACCCTAGGCCGCGCCCTAAGCCCTGCACCCTAAACCCTAGTCCGCGCCCTAAGCCCTGCACCCTAAACCCTAGGCCGCGCCCTAACCCCTGCACCCTAAACCCTACGCCGCGCCCTAAGCCCTGCACCCTAAACCCTAGGTTGCACCCTAACCCCTGCACCCTAAACCCTAGGCCGCGCCCTAAGCCCTGCACCCTAAACCCTAGGTCGCGCCCTAACCCCTGCACCCTAAACCCTAGGCCGCGCCCTAACCCCTGCACCCTAAACCCTACGCCGCGCCCTAACCCCTGCACCCTAAACCCTAGGCCGCGCCCTAACCCCTGCACCCTAAACCCTACGCCGCGCCCTAAGCCCTGCACCCTAAACCCTAGGCCGCGCCCTAACCCCTGCACCTTAAACCCTAGGCCGCGCCCAAACCTCTGCACCCTAAACCCTAGGCCGCGATCTAAGCCCTGCACCCTAAACCCTAGGCCGCGCCCTAACCCCTGCACCCTAAACCCTAGGCCGCGCCCTAAGCCCTGCACCCTAAACCCTAGGCCGCGCCCTAAGCCCTGCACCCTAAACCCTAGGCCGCGCCCTAACCCCTGCACCCTAAACCCTTGGCCTCGCCCTAAGCCCTGCACCCTAAACCCTAGGCCGCGCCCTAAGCCCTGCACCCAAAACCCTAGGGCGCGCCCTAAGCCCTGCACCCTAAACCCTAGTCCGTGCCCTAAGCCCTGCACCCTAAACCCTAGGCCGCGCCCTAACCCCTGCACCCTAAACCCTAGGCCGCGCCCTAAGCCCTGCATCCTAAACCCTCGGCCGCGCCCGAACCCCTGCACCCTAAACCCTAGGCCGCGCACTAAGCCCTGCACCCTAAACCCTAGGCCGCGCCCTAACCCCTGCACCCGAAACCCTAGGCCGCGCCCTAACCCCTGCACCCTAAACCCTAGGCCGCGCCCTAAGCCCTGCACCCTAAACCCTAGGCCGCGCCCTAAGCCCTGCACCCTAAACCCTAGGCCGCGCCCTAAGCCCTGCACCCTAAACCCTAGTCCGCGCCCTAACCCCTGCACCCGAAACCCTAGGCCGCGCCCTAAGCCCTGCACCCTAAACCCTAGGCCGCGCCCTAACCCCTGCACCCTAAACCCTTGGCCGCGCCCTAAGCCCTGCACCCTAAACCCTAGGCCGCGCCCTAAGCCCTGCACCCTAAACGCTTGGCCGCGCCCTAACCCCTGCACCCTAAACCCTAGACCGCGCCCTAACCCCTGCACCCTAAACCCTAGGCCGCGCCCTAAGCCCTGCACCCTAAACCCTACGCCGCGCCCTAAGCCCTGCACCCTAAGCCCTATGCTGCGCCCTAAGCCCTGCACCCTAAACCCTAGGCCGCGCCCTAAGCCCTGCACCTTAAACCCTAGGCCGCGCCCTAACCCCTGCACCCTAAACCCTAGGCCACGCCCTAACCCCTGCACCCTAAACCCTAGGCCGCGCCCTAAGCCCTGCACCCTAAACCCTAGGCCGCGCCCTAAGCCCTGCACCCTAAACCCTAGGCCGCGCCCTAAGCCCTGCACCCTAAACCCTAGGCCGCGCCCTAACCCCTGCACCCTAAACCCTAGGCCGCGCCGTAACCCCTGCACCCTAAACCCTAGGCCGCGCCCTAAGCCCTGCATCCTAAACCCTATGGTGGGCCCTAAGCCCTGCACCCTAAACCCTAGGCCGCGCCCTAAGCCCTGCACCCTAAACCCTAGGCCGCGCCCTAACCCCTGCACCCTAAACCCTAGGCCGCGCCCTAAGCCCTGCACCCTAAACCCTAGTCCGCGCCCTAAGCCCTGCACCCTAAACCCTAGGCCGCGCCCTAACCCCTGCACCCTAAACCCTACGCCGCGCCCTAAGCCCTGCACCCTAAACCCTAGGTTGCACCCTAACCCCTGCACCCTAAACCCTAGGCCGCGCCCTAAGCCCTGCACCCTAAACCCTAGGTCGCGCCCTAACCCCTGCACCCTAAACCCTAGGCCGCGCCCTAACCCCTGCACCCTAAACCCTACGCCGCGCCCTAACCCCTGCACCCTAAACCCTAGGCCGCGCCCTAACCCCTGCACCCTAAACCCTACGCCGCGCCCTAAGCCCTGCACCCTAAACCCTAGGCCGCGCCCTAACCCCTGCACCTTAAACCCTAGGCCGCGCCCAAACCTCTGCACCCTAAACCCTAGGCCGCGATCTAAGCCCTGCACCCTAAACCCTAGGCCGCGCCCTAACCCCTGCACCCTAAACCCTAGGCCGCGCCCTAAGCCCTGCACCCTAAACCCTAGGCCGCGCCCTAAGCCCTGCACCCTAAACCCTAGGCCGCGCCCTAACCCCTGCACCCTAAACCCTTGGCCTCGCCCTAAGCCCTGCACCCTAAACCCTAGGCCGCGCCCTAATCCCTGCACCCTAAACCCTAGGCCGCGCCCTAACCCCTGCACCCTAAACCCTAGGCCGCGCCCTAACCCCTGCACCCTAAACCCTAGGCCGCGCCCTAACCCCTGCACCCTAAACCCTAGGCCGCGCCATAACCCCTGCACCCTAAACCCTCGGCCGCGCCCTAAGCCCTGCACCCTAAACCCTATACTGCGCCCTAAGCCCTGCACCCTAAACCCTAGGCCGCGCCCTAAGCCCTGCACCCTAAACCCTAGGCCGCGCCCTAACCCCTGCACCCTAAACCCTAGGCCGCGCCCTAACCCCTGCACCCTAAACCCTAGGCCGCGCCCTAACCCCTGCACCCTAAACCCTACGCCGCGCCCTAAGCCCTGCACCCTAAACCCTATGCTGGGCCCTAAGCCCTGCACCCTAAACCCTAGGCCGCGCCCTAACCCCTGCACCCTAAACCCTAGGCCGCGCCCTAACCCCTGCACCCTAAACCCTAGGCCGCGCCCTAAGCCCTGCACCCTAAACCCTAGGCCGCGCCCTAACCCCTGCACCCTAAACCCTAGGCCGCGCCCTAACCCCTGCACCCTAAACCCTAGGCTGCGCCCTAACCCCTGCACCCTAAACCCTATGTGGCGCCTGAACACCTGCACCCTAAACCCTAGGCCGCGCCCTAAGCCCTGCACCCTAAACCCTAGGCCGCGCCCTAACACCTGCACCCTAAACCCTAGACCGCGCCCTAAGCCCTGCACCCTAAACCCTAGGCCGCGCCCTAAGCCCTGCACCCTAAACCCTAGTCCGCGCCCTAAGCCCTGCACCCTAAACCCTAGGCCGCGCCCTAAGCCCTGCACCCTAAACCCTAGGCCGCGCCATAACCCCTGCACCCTAGACCCTAGGCCGCGCCCTAAGCCCTGCACCCTAAACCCTAGTCCGCGCCCTAAGCCCTGCACCCTAAACCCTAGGCCGCGCCCTAACCCCTGCACCCTAAACACTAGGCCGCGCCGTAACCCCTGCACCCTAAACTCTAGGCCGCGCCCTAAGCCCTGCACCCTAAACCCTAGGCCGCGCCCTAAGCCCTGCACCCTAAACCCTAGGCCGCGCCCTAAGCCCTGCATCCTAAACCCTAGTCCGCGCCCTAACCCCTGCACCCGAAACCCTAGTCCGCGCCCTAAGCCCTGCACCCTAAACCCTCGGCCGCGCCCTAACCCCTGCACCCTAAACCCTTGGCCGCGCCCTAAGCCCTGCACCCTAAACCCTAGGCCGCGCTCTAAGCCCAGCACCCTAAACCCTAGGCCGCGCCCTAACCCCTGCACCCTAAACCCTAGGCCGCGCCCTAACCCCTGCACCCTAAACCATAGGCCGCGCCCTAACCCCTGCACCCTAAACCCTACGCCGCGCCCTAAGCCCTGCACCCTAAACCCTAGGCTGCGTCCTAAGCCCTGCACCCTGAACCCTAGGCCGCGCCCTAAGCCCTGCACCCTAAACCCTAGGCCGCGCCCTAACCCCTGCACCCTAAACCCTAGGCCGCGCCCTAACCCCTGCACCCTAAACCCTAGGCCGCGCCCTAACCCCTGCACCCTAAACCATAGGCCGCGCCTTAACCCCTGCACCCTAAACCCTACGCCGCGCCCTAAGCCCTGCACCCTAAACCCTAGGCTGCGTCCTAAGCCCTGCACCCTAAACCCTAGGCCGCGCCCTAAGCCCTGCACCCTAAACCCTAGGCCGCGCCCTAACCCCTGCACCCTAAACCCTAGGCCGCGCCCTAACCCCTGCACCCTAAACCCTAGGCCGCGCCCTAAGCCCTGCACCCTAAACCCTAGGCCGCGCCCTAACCCCTGCACCCTAAACCCTAGGCCGCGCCGTAACCCCTGCACCCTAAACCCTAGGCCGCGCCCTAAGCCCTGCACCCTAAACCCTATGGTGGGCCGTAAGCCCTGCACCTAAACCCTAGGCCGCGCCCTAACCCCTGCACCCTAAACCCTAGGCCGCGCCCTAACCCCTGCACCCTAAACCCTAAGCCGCGCCCTAACCCCTGCACCCTAAACCCTAGGCCGCGCCCTAACCCCTGCACCCTAAACCCTAGGCCGCGCCCTAAGCCCTGCACCCTAAACCCTAGGCCGCGCCCTAAGCCCTGCACCCTAAACCCTAGGCCGCGCCCTAACCCCTGCACCCTAAACCCTAGGCTGCGCCCTAACCCCTGCACCCTTAACCCTATGTGGCACCTGAACACCTGCACCCTAAACCCTTGGCCGCGCCCTAAGCCCTGCACCCTAAACCCTAGGCCGCGCCCTAACCCCTGCACCCTAAACCCTAGGCCGCGCCCTAAGCCCTGCACCCTAAACCCTAGGCCGCGCCCTAAGCCCTGCACCCTAAACCCTAGGCCGCGCCCTAACCCCTGCACCCTAAACCCTAGGCCGCGCCCTAACCCCTGCACCCTAAACCCTAGGCCGCGCCCGAACCCCTGCACCCTAAACCCTCGGCTGCGCCCTAAGCCCTGCACCCTAAACCCTACACCGCGCCCTAACCCCTGCACCCTAAACCCTATGCTACGCCCTAAGCCCTGCACCCTAAACCCTAGGCCGCGCCCTAACCCCTGCACCCTAAACCCTAGGCCGCGCCCTAACCCCTGCACCCTAAACCCTAGGCCGCGACCTAAGCCCTGCACCCTAAACCCTAGGCCGCGCCCTAAGCCCTGCACCCTAAACCCTAGGCCGCGCCCTAAGCCCTGCACCGTAAACCCTTGGCCGCGCCCTAAGCCCTGCACCCTAAACCCTAGTCCGCGCCCTAAGCCCTGCACCCTAAACCCTAGGCCGCGCCCTAACACCTGCACCCTAAACCCTAGGGCGCGCCCTAACCCCTGCACCCTAAACCCTAGGCCGCGCCCTAAGCCCTGCACCCTAAACCCTAGGCCGCGCCCTAAGCCCTGCACCGTAAACCCTAGGCCGCGCACTAAGCCCTGCACCCTAAACCCTACGCCGCGCCCTAACCCCTGCACCCGAAACCCTAGGCAGCGCCCTAACCCCTGCACCCTAAACCTTGGCCGCGCCCTAAGCCGTGCACCCTAAACCCTAGGCCGCGCCCTAAGCCCTGCACCCTAAACCCTAGGGCGCGCACTAACCCCTGCACCCTAAACCCTAGGCCGCGCCCTAAGCCCTGCACCCTAAACCCTAGGCCGCGCCCTAACCTTTGCACCCTAAACCCTAGGCCGCGCCCTAAGCCCTGCACCCTAAACCCTAGACCGCGCCCTAACCCCTGCACCCTAAACCCTAGGCCGCGCACTAAGCCCTGCACCCTAAACCCTGGGCCGCGCCCTAACCCCTGCACCCGAAACCCTAGGCCGCGCCCTAAGCCCTGCACCCTAAACCCTAGTCCGCGCCCTAAGCCCTGCACCCTAAACCCTAGGCCGCGCCCTAAGCCCTGCACCCTAAACCCTAGGCCGCGCCCTAAGCCCTGCACCGTAAACCCTAGGCCGCGCACTAAGCCCTGCACCCTAAACCCTAGGCCGCGCCCTAACCCCTGCACCCGAAACCCTAGGCGGCGCCCTAACCCCTGCACCCTAAACCTTGGCCGCGCCCTAAGCCGTGCACCCTAAACCCTAGGCCGCGCCCTAAGCCCTGCACCCTAAACCCTAGGCCGCGCCCTAAGCCCTGAACCCTAAACCCTAGGCCGCGCCCTAAGCCCTGCACCCTAAACCCTAGGCCGCGCCCTAACCTTTGCACCCTAAACCCTAGGCCGCGCCCTAAGCCCTGCACCCTAAACCCTAGGCCGCTCCCTAAACCCTGCACCCTAAACCCTAGGCCGCGCACTAAGCCCTGCACCCTAAACCCTGGGCCGCGCCCTAACCCCTGCACCCGAAACCCTAGGCCGCGCCCTAACCCCTGCACCCTAAACCCTAGGCCGCGCCCTAAGCCCTGCTCCCTAAACCCTAGGCCGCGCCCTAAGCCCTGCACCCTAAACCCTAGGCCGCGCCCTAAGCCCTGCACCCTAAACCCTAGTCCGCGCCCTAACCCCTGCACCCGAAACCCTAGGCCGCGCCCTAAGCCCTGCACCCTAAACCCTTGGCCGCGCCCTAACCCCTGCACCCTAAACCCTTGGCCGCGCCCTAAGCCCTGCACCCTAAACCCTAGGCCGCGCCCTAAGCCCTGCACCCTAAACCCTAGGCCGCGCCCTAAGCCCTGAACCCTAAACCCAAGGCCGCGCCCTAACCCCTGCACCCTAAACCCTAGGCCGCGCCCTAAACCCTGCACCCTAAACCATAGGCCGCGCCCTAACCCCTGCACCCTAAACCCTACGCCGCGCCCTAAGCCCTGCACCCTAAACCCTATGCTGCGCCCTAAGCCCTGCACCCTAAACCCTAGGCCGCGCCCTAAGCCCTGCACCCTAAACCCTAGGCCGCGCCCTAAGCCCTGCACCCTAAACCCTAGGCCGCGCCCTAACCCCTGCACCCTAAACCCTAGGCCGCGCCCTAACCCCTGCACCCTAAACCCTAGGCCGCGCCCTAACCCCTGCACCCTAAACCCTAGGCCGCGCCCTGACCCCTGCACCCTAAACCCTAGGCCGCGCCCTAACACCTGCACCCTAAACCCTAGGCCGTGCCCTAACCCCTGCACCCTAAACCCTAGGCTGCGCCCTAAGCCCTGCACCCTAAACCATATGGTGGGCCCTAAGCCCTGCACCCTAAACCCTAGGCCGCGCCCTAACCCCTGCACCCTAAACCCTAGGCCGCGCCCTAACCCCTGCACCCTAAACCCTAGGCCGCGCCCTAACCCCTGCATCCTAAACCCTAGGCCGCGCCCTAACCCCTGCACCCTAAACCCTAGGCCGCGCCCTAAGCCCTGCACCTTAAACCCTAGGCCGCGCCCTAACCTCTGCACCCTAAACCCTAGGCCGCGCCCTAAGCCGTGCACCCTAAACCCTAGGCCACGCCCTAACCCCTGCACCCTAAACCCTATGTGGCACCTGAACACCTGCACCCTAAACCCTAGGCCGCGCCCTAACCCCTGCACCCTAAACCCTAGGCCGCGCCCTAACCCCTGCACCCTAAACCCTAGGCCGCGCCCTAAGCCCTGCACCCTAAACCCTTCGCCGCGCCCTAAGCCCTGCACCCTAAACCCTAGGCCGCGCCCTAACCCCTGCACCCTAAACCCTAGGCCGCGCCCTAACCCCTGCACCCTAAACCCTAGGCCGCGCCCGAACCCGTGCACCCTAAACCCTCGGCCGCGCCCTAACCCCTGCACCCTAAACCCTAGGCCGCGCCCTAAGCCCTGCACCCTAAACCCTAGGCCGCGCCCTAAGCCCTGCACCCTAAACCCTAGGCCGCGCCCTAACCTCTGCACCCTAAACCCTAGGCCGCGCCCTAACCCCTGCACCCTAAATCCTAGGCCGCGCCCTAACCCCTGCACCCTAAACCCTAGGCCGCGCCCTGACCCCTGCACTTTAAACCCTAGGCCGCGCCCTAACCCCTGCACCCTAAACCCTAGGCCGCGCCCTAAGCCCTGCACCCTAAACCATATGGTGGGCCCTAAGCCCTGCACCCTAAACCCTAGGCCGCGCCCTAACCCCTGCACCCTAAACCCTAGGCCGCGCCCTAACCCCTGCACCCTAAACCCTAGGCCGCACCCTCAGCCCTGCACCCTAAACCCTAGGCCGCACCCTCAGCCCTGCACCCTAAACCCTAGGCCGCGCCCTAAACCCTGCACCCTAAACCCAAGGCCGCGCCCTAAGCCGTGCACCCTAAACCCTAGGCAGCGCCCTAAGCCCTGCACCCTTAACCCTAGGGCGCGCCCTAACCCCTGCACCCTAAACCCTAGTCCGTGCCCTAAGCCCTGCACCCTAAACCCTAGGCCGCGCCCTAACCCCTGCACCCTAAACCCTAGGCCGCGCCCTAAGCCCTGCACCCTAAACCCTCGGTTGCGCCCTAACCCCTGCACCCTAAACCCTAGGCCGCGCACTAAGCCCTGCACCCTAAACCCTAGGCCGCGCCCTAACCCCTGCACCCGAAACCCTAGGCCGCGCCCTAACCCCTGCACCCTAAACCCTAGGCCGCGCCCTAAGCCCTGCACCTTAAACCCTAGGCCGCGCCCTAAGCCCTGCACCCTAAACCCTAGGCCGCGCCCTAAGCCCTGCACCCTAAACCCTAGTCCGCGCCCTAACCCCTGCACCCGAAACCCTAGGCCGCGCCCTAAGCCCTGCACCCTAAACCCTAGGCCGCGCCCTAACCCCTGCACCCTAAACCCTTGGCCGCGCCCTAAGCCCTGCACCCTAAACCCTAGGCCGCGCCCTAACCCCTGCACCCTAAACCCTAGGCCGCGCCCTAACCCCTGCACCCTAAACCCTAGGCCGCGCCCTAAGCCCTGCACCCTAAACCCTATGGTGGGCCCTAAGCCCTGCACCCTAAACCCTAGGCCGCGCCCTTACCACTGCACCCTAAACCCTAGGCCGCGCCCTAACCCCTGCACCCTAAACCCTAAGCCGCGCCCTAACCCCTGCACCCTAAACCCTAGGCCGCGCCCTAAGCCCTGCACCCTAAACCCTAGGCCGCGCCCTAAGCCTTGCACCCTAAACCCTAGGCCGCGCCCTAACCCCTGCACCCTAAACCCTAGGCCGCGCCCTAACCCCTGCACCCTAAACCCTAGGCCGCGCCCTAACCCCTGCACCCTAAACCCTACGCCGCGCCCTAAGCCCTGCACCCTAAACCCTAGGCCGCGCCCTAAGCCCTGCACCCTAAACCCTAGGCCGCGCCCTAACCCCTGCACCCGAAACCCTAGGCCGCGCCCTAAGCCCTGCACCCTAAACCCTAGGCCGCGCCCTAAACCCTAGGCCGCGCCCTAAGCCCTGCACCCTAAACCCTAGGCCGCGCCCGAAGCCCTGCACCCTAAACCATAGGCCGCGCCCTAACCCCTGCACCCGAAACCCTAGGCCGCGCCCTAAGCCCTGAACCCTAAACCCTAGGCCGCGCCCTAACCCCTGCACCCTAAACCCTAGGCCGCGCCCTAACCCCTGCACCCTAAACCCTAGGCCGCGCCCTAAGCCCTGCACCCTAAACCCTAGGCCGCGCCCTAAGCCCTGCACCGTAAACCCTAGGCCGCGCACTAAGCCCTGCACCCTAAACCCTACGCCGCGCCCTAACCCCTGCACCCGAAACCCTAGGCAGCGCCCTAACCCCTGCACCCTAAACCTTGGCCGCGCCCTAAGCCGTGCACCCTAAACCCTAGGCCGCGCCCTAAGCCCTGCACCCTAAACCCTAGGGCGCGCACTAACCCCTGCACCCTAAACCCTAGGCCGCGCCCTAAGCCCTGCACCCTAAACCCTAGGCCGCGCCCTAACCTTTGCACCCTAAACCCTAGGCCGCGCCCTAAGCCCTGCACCCTAAACCCTAGACCGCGCCCTAACCCCTGCACCCTAAACCCTAGGCCGCGCACTAAGCCCTGCACCCTAAACCCTGGGCCGCGCCCTAACCCCTGCACCCGAAACCCTAGGCCGCGCCCTAAGCCCTGCACCCTAAACCCTAGTCCGCGCCCTAAGCCCTGCACCCTAAACCCTAGGCCGCGCCCTAAGCCCTGCACCCTAAACCCTAGGCCGCGCCCTAAGCCCTGCACCGTAAACCCTAGGCCGCGCACTAAGCCCTGCACCCTAAACCCTAGGCCGCGCCCTAACCCCTGCACCCGAAACCCTAGGCGGCGCCCTAACCCCTGCACCCTAAACCTTGGCCGCGCCCTAAGCCGTGCACCCTAAACCCTAGGCCGCGCCCTAAGCCCTGCACCCTAAACCCTAGGCCGCGCCCTAAGCCCTGAACCCTAAACCCTAGGCCGCGCCCTAAGCCCTGCACCCTAAACCCTAGGCCGCGCCCTAACCTTTGCACCCTAAACCCTAGGCCGCGCCCTAAGCCCTGCACCCTAAACCCTAGGCCGCTCCCTAAACCCTGCACCCTAAACCCTAGGCCGCGCACTAAGCCCTGCACCCTAAACCCTGGGCCGCGCCCTAACCCCTGCACCCGAAACCCTAGGCCGCGCCCTAACCCCTGCACCCTAAACCCTAGGCCGCGCCCTAAGCCCTGCTCCCTAAACCCTAGGCCGCGCCCTAAGCCCTGCACCCTAAACCCTAGGCCGCGCCCTAAGCCCTGCACCCTAAACCCTAGTCCGCGCCCTAACCCCTGCACCCGAAACCCTAGGCCGCGCCCTAAGCCCTGCACCCTAAACCCTTGGCCGCGCCCTAACCCCTGCACCCTAAACCCTTGGCCGCGCCCTAAGCCCTGCACCCTAAACCCTAGGCCGCGCCCTAAGCCCTGCACCCTAAACCCTAGGCCGCGCCCTAAGCCCTGAACCCTAAACCCAAGGCCGCGCCCTAACCCCTGCACCCTAAACCCTAGGCCGCGCCCTAAACCCTGCACCCTAAACCATAGGCCGCGCCCTAACCCCTGCACCCTAAACCCTACGCCGCGCCCTAAGCCCTGCACCCTAAACCCTATGCTGCGCCCTAAGCCCTGCACCCTAAACCCTAGGCCGCGCCCTAAGCCCTGCACCCTAAACCCTAGGCCGCGCCCTAAGCCCTGCACCCTAAACCCTAGGCCGCGCCCTAACCCCTGCACCCTAAACCCTAGGCCGCGCCCTAACCCCTGCACCCTAAACCCTAGGCCGCGCCCTAACCCCTGCACCCTAAACCCTAGGCCGCGCCCTGACCCCTGCACCCTAAACCCTAGGCCGCGCCCTAACACCTGCACCCTAAACCCTAGGCCGTGCCCTAACCCCTGCACCCTAAACCCTAGGCTGCGCCCTAAGCCCTGCACCCTAAACCATATGGTGGGCCCTAAGCCCTGCACCCTAAACCCTAGGCCGCGCCCTAACCCCTGCACCCTAAACCCTAGGCCGCGCCCTAACCCCTGCACCCTAAACCCTAGGCCGCGCCCTAACCCCTGCATCCTAAACCCTAGGCCGCGCCCTAACCCCTGCACCCTAAACCCTAGGCCGCGCCCTAAGCCCTGCACCTTAAACCCTAGGCCGCGCCCGAACCTCTGCACCCTAAACCCTAGGCCGCGCCCTAAGCCGTGCACCCTAAACCCTAGGCCACGCCCTAACCCCTGCACCCTAAACCCTATGTGGCACCTGAACACCTGCACCCTAAACCCTAGGCCGCGCCCTAACCCCTGCACCCTAAACCCTAGGCCGCGCCCTAACCCCTGCACCCTAAACCCTAGGCCGCGCCCTAAGCCCTGCACCCTAAACCCTTCGCCGCGCCCTAAGCCCTGCACCCTAAACCCTAGGCCGCGCCCTAACCCCTGCACCCTAAACCCTAGGCCGTGCCCTAACCCCTGCACCCTAAACCCTAGGCCGCGCCCGAACCCGTGCACCCTAAACCCTCGGCCGCGCCCTAACCCCTGCACCCTAAACCCTAGGCCGCGCCCTAAGCCCTGCACCCTAAACCCTAGGCCGCGCCCTAAGCCCTGCACCCTAAACCCTAGGCCGCGCCCTAACCTCTGCACCCTAAACCCTAGGCCGCGCCCTAACCCCTGCACCCTAAATCCTAGGCCGCGCCCTAACCCCTGCACCCTAAACCCTAGGCCGCGCCCTGACCCCTGCACTTTAAACCCTAGGCCGCGCCCTAACCCCTGCACCCTAAACCCTAGGCCGCGCCCTAAGCCCTGCACCCTAAACCATATGGTGGGCCCTAAGCCCTGCACCCTAAACCCTAGGCCGCGCCCTAACCCCTGCACCCTAAACCCTAGGCCGCGCCCTAACCCCTGCACCCTAAACCCTAGGCCGCACCCTCAGCCCTGCACCCTAAACCCTAGGCCGCACCCTCAGCCCTGCACCCTAAACCCTAGGCCGCGCCCTAAACCCTGCACCCTAAACCCAAGGCCGCGCCCTAAGCCGTGCACCCTAAACCCTAGGCAGCGCCCTAAGCCCTGCACCCTTAACCCTAGGGCGCGCCCTAACCCCTGCACCCTAAACCCTAGTCCGTGCCCTAAGCCCTGCACCCTAAACCCTAGGCCGCGCCCTAACCCCTGCACCCTAAACCCTAGGCCGCGCCCTAAGCCCTGCACCCTAAACCCTCGGTTGCGCCCTAACCCCTGCACCCTAAACCCTAGGCCGCGCACTAAGCCCTGCACCCTAAACCCTAGGCCGCGCCCTAACCCCTGCACCCGAAACCCTAGGCCGCGCCCTAACCCCTGCACCCTAAACCCTAGGCCGCGCCCTAAGCCCTGCACCTTAAACCCTAGGCCGCGCCCTAAGCCCTGCACCCTAAACCCTAGGCCGCGCCCTAAGCCCTGCACCCTAAACCCTAGTCCGCGCCCTAACCCCTGCACCCGAAACCCTAGGCCGCGCCCTAAGCCCTGCACCCTAAACCCTAGGCCGCGCCCTAACCCCTGCACCCTAAACCCTTGGCCGCGCCCTAAGCCCTGCACCCTAAACCCTAGGCCGCGCCCTAACCCCTGCACCCTAAACCCTAGGCCGCGCCCTAACCCCTGCACCCTAAACCCTAGGCCGCGCCCTAAGCCCTGCACCCTAAACCCTATGGTGGGCCCTAAGCCCTGCACCCTAAACCCTAGGCCGCGCCCTTACCACTGCACCCTAAACCCTAGGCCGCGCCCTAACCCCTGCACCCTAAACCCTAAGCCGCGCCCTAACCCCTGCACCCTAAACCCTAGGCCGCGCCCTAACCCCTGCACCCTAAACCCTAGGCCGCGCCCTAAGCCTTGCACCCTAAACCCTAGGCCGCGCCCTAACCCCTGCACCCTAAACCCTAGGCCGCGCCCTAACCCCTGCACCCTAAACCCTAGGCCGCGCCCTAACCCCTGCACCCTAAACCCTAGGCCGCGCCCTAAGCCCTGCACCCTAAACCCTAGGCCGCGCCCTAAGCCCTGCACCCTAAACCCTAGGCCGCGCCCTAACCCCTGCACCCGAAACCCTAGGCCGCGCCCTAAGCCCTGCACCCTAAACCCTAGGCCGCGCCCTAACCCCTGCACCCTAAACCCTAGGCCGCGCCCTAAGCCCTGCACCCTAAACCCTAGGCCGCGCCCGAAGCCCTGCACCCTAAACCCTAGGCCGCGCCCTAACCCCTGCACCCGAAACCCTAGGCCGCGCCCTAAGCCCTGAACCCTAAACCCTAGGCCGCGCCCTAACCCCTGCACCCTAAACCCTAGGCCGCGCCCTAAGCCCTGCACCCTGAACCCTAGGCCGCACCCTAAACCCTGCACCCTAAACCCTAGGCCGCGCCCGAAGCCCTGCACCCTAAACCCTAGGCCGCGCCCTCAGCCCTGCACCCTAAACCCTAAGCCGCACCCTCAGCCCTGCACCCTAAACCCTAGGCCGCGCCCTAAGCCCTGCACCCTAAACCCTAGGCCGCGCCCTAAGCCGTGCACCCTAAACCCTAGGCCGCGCCCTAAGCCCTGCACCCAAAACCCTAGGGCGCGCCCTAAGCCCTGCACCCTAAACCCTAGTCCGTGCCCTAAGCCCTGCACCCTAAACCCTAGGCCGCGCCCTAACCCCTGCACCCTAAACCCTAGGCCGCGCCCTAAGCCCTGCATCCTAAACCCTCGGCCGCGCCCGAACCCCTGCACCCTAAACCCTAGGCCGCGCACTAAGCCCTGCACCCTAAACCCTAGGCCGCGCCCTAACCCCTGCACCCGAAACCCTAGGCCGCGCCCTAACCCCTGCACCCTAAACCCTAGGCCGCGCCCTAAGCCCTGCACCCTAAACCCTAGGCCGCGCCCTAAGCCCTGCACCCTAAACCCTAGGCCGCGCCCTAAGCCCTGCACCCTAAACCCTAGGCCGCGCCCTAACCCCTGCACCCGAAACCCTAGGCCGCGCCCTAAGCCCTGCACCCTAAACCCTAGGCCGCGCCCTAACCCCTGCACCCTAAACCCTTGGCCGCGCCCTAAGCCCTGCACCCTAAACCCTAGGCCGCGCCCTAAGCCCTGCACCCTAAACGCTTGGCCGCGCCCTAACCCCTGCACCCTAAACCCTAGACCGCGCCCTAACCCCTGCACCCTAAACCCTAGGCCGCGCCCTAAGCCCTGCACCCTAAACCCTAGGCCGCGCCCTAAGCCCTGCACCCTAAACCCTAGGCCGCGCCCTAACCCCTGCACCCTAAACCCTAGGCCGCGCCGTAACCCCTGCACCCTAAACCCTAGGCCGCGCCCTAAGCCCTGCATCCTAAACCCTATGGCTGGCCCTAAGCCCTGCACCCTAAACCCTAGGCCGCGCCCTAAGCCCTGCACCCTAAACCCTAGGCCGCGCCCTAACCCCTGCACCCTAAACCCTAGGCCGCGCCCTAAGCCCTGCACCCTAAACCCTAGTCCGCGCCCGAAGCCCTGCACCCTAAACCCTAGGCCGCGCCCTAACCCCTGCACCCTAAACCCTACGCCGCGCCCTAAGCCCTGCACCCTAAACCCTAGGTTGCACCCTAACCCCTGCACCCTAGACCCTAGGCCGCGCCCTAAGCCCTGCACCCTAAACCCTAGGTCGCGCCCTAACCCCTGCACCCTAAACCCTAGGCCGCGCCCTAACCCCTGCACCCTAAACCCTACGCCGCGCCCTAACACCTGCACCCTAAACCCTAGGCCGCGCCCTAACCCCTGCACCCTAAACCCTACGCCGCGCCCTAAGCCCTGCACCCTAAACCCTAGGCCGCGCCCTAACCCCTGCACCTTAAACCCTAGGCCGCGCCCAAACCTCTGCACCCTAAACCCTAGGCCGCGATCTAAGCCCTGCACCCTAAACCCTAGGCCGCGCCCTAACCCCTGCACCCTAAACCCTAGGCCGCGCCCTAAGCCCTGCACCCTAAACCCTAGGCCGCGCCCTAACCCCTGCACCCTAAACCCTAGGCCGCGCCCTAACCCCTGCACCCTAAACCCTTGGCCGCGCCCTAAGCCCTGCACCCTAAACCCTAGGCCGCGCCCTAATCCCTGCACCCTAAAGCCTAGGCCGCGCCCTAACCCCTGCACCCTAAACCCTAGGCCACGCCCTAACCCCTGCACCCTAAACCCTAGGCCGCGCCATAACCCCTGCACCCTAAACCCTCGGCCGCGCCCTAAGCCCTGCACCCTAAACCCTATACTGCGCCCTAAGCCCTGCACCCTAAACCCTAGGCCGCGCCCTAAGCCCTGCACCCTAAACCCTAGGCCGCGCCCTAACCCCTGCACCCTAAACCCTAGGCCGCGCCCTAACCCCTGCACCCTAAACCCTAGGCCGCGCCCTAACCCCTGCACCCTAAACCCTACGCCGCGCCCTAAGCCCTGCACCCTAAACCCTATGCTGGGCCCTAAGCCCTGCACCCTAAACCCTAGGCCGCGCCCTAACCCCTGCACCCTAAACCCTAGGCCGCGCCCTAAGCCCTGCACCCTAAACCCTAGGCCGCGCCCTAACCCCTGCACCCTAAACCCTAGGCCGCGCCCTAACCCCTGCACCCTAAACCCTAGGCCGCGCCCTAACCCCTGCACCCTAAACCCTAGGCTGCGCCCTAACCCCTGCACCCTAAACCCTATGTGGCGCCTGAACACCTGCACCCTAAACCCTAGGCCGCGCCCTAAGCCCTGCACCCTAAACCCTAGGCCGCGCCCTAACACCTGCACCCTAAACCCTAGGCCGCGCCCTAAGCCCTGCACCCTAAACCCTAGGCCGCGCCCTAAGCCCTGCACCCTAAACCCTAGGCCGCGCCCTAAGCCCTGCACCCTAAACCCTAGGCCGCGCCCTAAGCCCTGCACCCGAAACCCTAGGCCGCGCCATAACCCCTGCACCCTAGACCCTAGGCCGCGCCCTAAGCCCTGCACCCTAAACCCTAGTCCGCGCCCTAAGCCCTGCACCCTAAACCCTAGGCCGCGCCCTAACCCCTGCACCCTAAACACTAGGCCGCGCCGTAACCCCTGCACCCTAAACTCTAGGCCGCGCCCTAAGCCCTGCACCCTAAACCCTAGGCCGCGCCCTAAGCCCTGCACCCTAAACCCTAGGCCGCGCCCTAAGCCCTGCACCCTAAACCCTAGTCCGCGCCCTAACCCCTGCACCCGAAACCCTAGTCCGCGCCCTAAGCCCTGCACCCTAAACCCTCGGCCGCGCCCTAACCCCTGCACCCTAAACCCTTGGCCGCGCCCTAAGCCCTGCACCCTAAACCCTAGGCCGCGCCCTAAGCCCTGCACCCTAAACCCTAGGCCGCGCCCTAACCCCTGCACCCTAAACCCTAGGCCGCGCCCGAACCCGTGCACCCTAAACCCTCGGCCGCGCCCTAACCCCTGCACCCTAAACCCTATGTGTCACCTGAACACCTGCACCCTAAACCCTAGTCCGCGCCCTAAGCCCTGCACCCTAAACCCTAGTCCGCGCCCTAACCCCTGCACCCTAAACCCTACGCCGCGCCCTAAGCCCTGCACCCTAAACCCTATGCTGCGCCCTAAGCCCTGCACCCTAAACCCTAGGCCGCGCCCTAACCCCTGCACCCTAAACCCTAGGCTGCGCCCTAACCCCTGCACCCTAAACCCTAGGCCGCGCCCTAAGCCCTGCACCCTAAACCCTAGGCCGCGCCCTAAGCCCTGCACCCTAAACCCTAGGCCGCGCCCTAACCCCTGCACCCTAAACCCTTGGCCGCGCCCTAAGCCCTGCACCCTAAACCCTAGTCCGCGCCCTAAGCCCTGCACCCTAAACCCTAGGCCGCGCCCTAACCCCTGCACCCTAAACCCTAGGCCGCGCCCTAAGCCCTGCACCCTAAACGCTAGGGCGCGCCCTAACCCCTGCACCCTAAACCCTAGGTTGCGCCCTAAGCCCTGCACCCTAAACCCTAGGCCGCGCCCTAAGCCCTGCACCGTAAACCCTAGGCCGCGTACTAAGCCCTGCACCCTAAACCCTAGGCCGCGCCCTAACCCCTGCACCCGAAACCCTAGGCGGCGCCCTAACACCTGCACCCTAAACCTTGGCCGCGCCCTAAGCCGTGCACCCTAAACCCTAGGCCGCGCCCTAAGCCCTGCACCCTAAACCCTAGGCCGCGCCCTAACCCCTGCACCCTAAAACCTAGGCCGCGCACTAAGCCCTGCACCCTAAACCCTAGGCCGCGCCCTAACCCCTGCACCCTAAACCCTAGGCCGTGCACTAAGCCCTGCACCCTAAACCCTAGGCCGCGCCCTAACCCCTTCACCCGAAACCCTAGGCCGCGCCCTAAGCCCTGCACCCTAAACCCTAGGCCGCGCCCTAAGCCCTGCACACTAAACCCTAGTCCGCGCCCTAACCCCTGCACCCGAAACCCTAGGCCGCGCCCTAACCCCTGCACCCTAAACCCTTGGCCGCGCCCTAAGCCCTGCACCCTAAACCCTAGGCTGCGCCCTAAGCCCTGCACCCTAAACCCTAGGCCGCGCCCTAACCCCTGCACCCTAAACCCTAGGCCGCGCCCTAACCCCTGCACCCTAAACCCTAGGCCGCGCCCTAACCCCTGAACCCTAAACCCTAGGCCGTGCCCTAACCCCTGCACCCTAAACCCTACGCCGCGCCCTAAGCCCTGCACCCTAAACCCTAGGCTGCGCCCTAAGCCCTGCACCCTAAACCCTAGGCCGCGCCCTAAGCCCTGCACCCTAAACCCTAGGCCGCGCCCTAACCCCTGCACCCTAAACCCTAGTCCGCGCCCTAAGCCCTGCACCCTAAACCCTAGGCCGCGCCCTAACCCCTGCACCCTAAACCCTAGGCCGCGCCCTAAGCCCTGCACCCTAAACCCTAGGCCGCGCCCTAACCCCTGCACCCTAAACCCTAGGCCGCGCCCTAACCCCTGCACCCTAAACCCTAGGCCGCGCCCTAACCCCTGCACCCTAAACCCTAGGCCGCGCCCTAAGCCCTGCACCCTAAACCCTATGGTGGGCCCTAAGCCCTGCACCCTAAACCCTAGGCCGCGCCCTAACCCCTGCACCCTAAACCCTAGGCCGCGCCCTAACCCCTGCACCCTAAACCCTAGGCCGCACCCTAACCCCTGCACCCTAAACCCTAGGCCGCGCCCTAACCCCTGCACCCTAAACCCTAGGCCGCGCCCTAAGCCCTGCACCCTAAACCCTAGGCCGCGCCCTAACCCCTGCACCCTAAACCCTAGGCCGCACCCTAAGCCGTGCACCCTAAACCCTAGGCCGCGCCCTAAGCCCTGCACCCTAAACCCTATGTGGCACCTGAACACCTGCACCCTAAACGCTAGTCCGCGCCCTAAGCCCTGCACCCTAAACCCTAGGCCGCGCCCTAACCCCTGCACCCTAAACCCTAGGCCGCGCCCTAACCCCTGCACCCTAAACCCTAGGCCGCGCCCTAAGCCCTGCACCCTAAACCATAGGCCGCGCCCTAACCCCTGCACCCTAAACCCTAGGCCGCGCCCTAACCCCTGCACCCTAAACCCTACGCCGCGCCCTAAGCCCTGCACCCTAAACCCTATGCCACGCCGTAAGCCCTGCACCCTAAACCCTAGGCCGCGCCCTAAGCCCTGCACCCTAAACCCTAGGCCGCGCCCTAAGCCCTGTACCCTAAACCCTAGGCCGTGTCCTAAGCCCTGCACCCTAAAACCTAGGCCGCGCCCTAACCCCTGCACCCTAAACCCTAGGCCGCGCCCTAACCCCTGCACCCTAAACCCTAGGCCGCGCCCTAACCCCTGCACCCTAAACCCTAGGCCGCGCCCTAAGCCCTGCACCCTAAACCCTAGGCCGCGCCCTAAGCCCTGCACCCTAAACCCTAGTCCGCGCCCTAACCCCTGCACCCGAAACCCTAGGCCGCGCCCTAACCCCTGCACCCTAAACCCTTGGCCGCGCCCTAACCCCTGCACCCTAAACCCTTGGCCGCGCACTAAGCCCTGCACCCTAAACCCTAGGCCGCGCCCTAAGCCCTGCACCCTAAACCCTAGGCCGCGCCCTAAGCCCTGCACCCTAAACCCAAGGCCGCGCCCTAACCACTGCACCCTAAACCCTAGGCCGCGCCCTAAACCCTGCACCCTAAACCATAGGCCGCGCCCTAACCCCTGCACCCTAAACCCTACGCCGCGCCCTAAGCCCTGCACCCTAAACCCTATGCTGCGCCCTAAGCCCTGCACCCTAAACCCTAGGCCGCGCCCTAAGCCCTGCACCCTAAACCCTAGGCCGCGCCCTAAGCCCTGCACCCTAAACCCTAGGCCGCGCCCTAACCCCTGCACCCTAAACCCTAGGCCGCGCCCTAACCCCTGCACCCTAAACCCTAGGCCGCGCCCTAACCCCTGCACCCTAAACCCTAGGCCGCGCCCTAACCCCTGCACCCTAAACCCTAGGCCGCGCCCTAACACCTGCACCCTAAACCCTAGGCCGCGCCCTAACCCCTGCACCCTAAACCCTAGGCTGCGCCCTAAGCCCTGCACCCTAAACCATATGGTGGGCCCTAAGCCCTGCACCCTAAACCCTCGGCCGCGCCCTAACCCCTGCACCCTAAACCCTAGGCCGCGCCCTAACCCCTGCACCCTAAACCCTAGGCCGCGCCCTAACCCCTGCACCCTAAACCCTAGGCCGCGCCCTAACCCCTGCACCCTAAACCCTAGGCCGCGCCCTAAGCCCTGCACATTAAGCCCTAGGCCGCGCCCTAACCTCTGCACCCTAAACCTTAGGCCGCGCCCTAACCCCTGCACCCTAAACCCTATGTGGCACCTGAACACCTGCACCCTAAACCCTAGGCCGCGCCCTAACCCCTGCACCCTAAACCCTAGGCCGCGCCCTAACCCCTGCACCCTAAACCCTAGGCCGCGCCCTAAGCCCTGCACCCTAAACCCTTCGCCGCGCCCTAAGCCCTGCACCCTAAACCCTAGGCCGCGCCCTAACCCCTGCACCCTAAACCCTAGGCCGCGCCCTAACCCCTGCACCCTAAACCCTAGGCCGCGCCCGAACCCGTGCACCCTAAACCCTCGGCCGCGCCCTAACCCCTGCACCCTAAACCCTATGTGTCACCTGAACACCTGCACCCTAAACCCTAGTCCGCGCCCTAAGCCCTGCACCCTAAACCCTAGGCCGCGCCCTAACCCCTGCACCCTAAACCCTTGGCCGCGCCCTAAGCCCTGCACCCTAAACCCTAGGCCGCGCCCTAACCCCTGCACCCTAAACCCTAGGCCGCGCCCTAACCCCTGCACCCTAAACCCTAGGCCGCGCCCTAACCCCTGAACCCTAAACCATAGGCCGCGCCCTAACCCCTGCACCCTAAACCCTACGCCGCGCCCTAAGCCCTGCACCCTAAACCCTATGCTGCGCCCTAAGCCCTGCACCCTAAACCCTAGGCCGCGCCCTAATCCCTGCACCCTGAACCCTAGGCCGCGCCCTAACCCCTGCACCCTAAACCCTAGTCCGCGCCCTAACCCCTGCACCCTAAACCCTAGGCCGCGCCCTAACCCCTGCACCCTAAACCCTAGGCCGCGCCCTAAGCCCTGCACCCTAAACCCTAGGCCGCGCCCTAAGCCCTGCACCCTAAACCCTAGGCCGCGCCCTAACCCCTGCACCCTAAACCCTAGGCCGCGCCCTAACCCCTGCACCCTAAACCCTAGGCCGCGCCCTAAGCCCTGCACCCTATACCATAGGCCGCGCCCTAAGCCCTGCACCCTAAACCCTAGGCCGCGCCCTAACCCCTGCACCCTAAATCCTAGGCCGCGCCCTAACCCCTGCACCCTAAACCCTAGGCCGCGCCCGAACCCCTGCACCCTAAACCCTCGGCCGCGCCCTAACCCCTGCACCCTAAACCCTACGCCGCGCCCTAAGCCCTGCACCCTAAACCCTAAGCTGCGCCCTAAGCCCTGCACCCTAAACCCTAGGCCGCGCCCTAACCCCTGCACCCTAAACCCTAGGCTGCGCCCTAACCCCTGCACCCTAAACCCTAGTCCGTGCCCTAACCCCTGCACCCGAAACCCTAGGCCGCGCCCTAAGCCCTGCACCCTAAACCCTTGGCCGCGCCCTAAGCCCTGCACCCTAAACCCTAGGCCGCGCCCTAAGCCCTGCACCCTAAACCCTAGGCCGCGCCCTAACCCCTGCACCCTAAACCCTAGGCCGCGCCCTAACCCCTGCACCCTAAACCCTAGGCCGCGCCCTAACCCCTGAACCCTAAACCATAGGCCGCGCCCTAACCCCTGCACCCTAAACCCTACGCCGCGCCCTAAGCCCTGCACCCTAAACCGGATGCTGCGCCCTAAGCCCTGCACCCTAAACCCTAGGCCGCGCCCTAAGCCCTGCACCCTAAACCCTAGGCCGCGCCCTAACCCCTGCACCCTAAACCCTAGTCCGCGCCCTAACCCCTGCACCCTAAACCCTAGGCCGCGCCCTAACCCCTGCACCCTAAACCCTAGGCCGCGCCCTAAGCCCTGCACCCTAAACCCTAGGCCGCGCCCTAACCCCTGCACCCTAAACCCTAGGCCGCGCCCTAACCCCTGCACCCTAAACCCTAGGCCGCGCCCTAACCCCTGCACCCTAAACCCTAGGCCGCGCCCTAAGCCCTGCACCCTAAACCCTATGGTGGGCCCTAAGCCCTGCACCCTAAACCCTAGGCCGCGCCCTAACCCCTGCACCCTAAACCCTAGGCCGCGCCCTAACCCCTGCACCCTAAACCCTAGGCCGCGCCCTAACCCCTGCACCCTAAACCCTAGGCCGCGCCCTAACCCCTGCACCCTAAACCCTAGGCCGCGCCCTAACCCCTGCACCCTAAACCCTAGGCCGCGCCCTAACCCCTGCACCCTAAACCCTAGGCCGCACCCTAAGCCGTGCACCCTAAACCCTAGGCCGCGCCCTAAGCCCTGCACCCTAAACCCTATGTGGCACCTGAACACCTGCACCCTAAACCCTAGTCCGCGCCCTAAGCCCTGCACCCTAAACCCTAGGCCGCGCCCTAACCCCTGCACCCTAAACCCTACGCCGCACCCTAAGCCCTGCACCCTAAACCCTAGGCCGCGCCCTAAGCCCTGCACCCTAAACCCTAGGCCGCGCCCTAACCCCTGCACCCTAAACCCTACGCCGCGCCCTAACCCCTGCACCCTAAACCCTTCGCCGCGCCCTAAGCCCTGCACCCTAAACCCTATGCCGCGCCGTAAGCCCTGCACCCTAAACCCTAGGCCGCGCCCTAACCCCTGCACCCTAAACCCTAGGCCGCGCCCTAAGCCCTGCACCCTAAACCCTAGGCCGCGCCCTTAGCCCTGCACCCTAAACCCTAGGCCGTGCCCTAAGCCCTTCACCCAAAACCCTAGGCCGCGCCCTAACCCCTGCACCCTAAACCCTAGGCCGCGCCCTAACCCCTGCACCCTAAACCCTAGGCCGCGCCCTAACCCCTGCACCCTAAACCCTAGGCCGCGCCCTAACCTTTTTACCCTAAACCCTAGGCCGCGCCCTAAGCCCTGCACCCTAAACCCTAGGCCGCGCACTAAGCCCTGCACCCTAAACCCTAGGCCGCGCCCTAACCCCTACACCCGAAACCCTAGGCCGCGCCCTAACCCCTGCACCCTAAACCCTAGTCCGCGCCCTAAGCCCTGCACCCTAAACCCTAGGCCGCGCCCTAACCCCTGCACCCTAAACCCTATGCCGCGCCCTAAACCGTGCACCCTAAACCCTAGGCCGCGCCCTAACCCCTGCACCCTAAACCCTAGGCCGCGCCCTAAGCCCTGCACCCTAAACCCTAGGCCGCGCCCTAAGCCCTGCACCCTAAACCCTAGGCCGCGCCCTAACCCCTGCACCCTAAACCCTATGGTGGGCCCTAAGCCCTGCACCCTAAACCCTAGGCCGCGCCCTAAGACCTGCACCCTAAACCCTAGGCCGCGCCCTAACCCCTGCACCCTAAACCCTAGGACGCGCCCTTACCCCTGCACCCTAAACCCTACGCCGCGCCCTAACCCCTGCACCCTAAACCCTAGGCCGCGCCCTAACCCCTGCACCCTAAACCCTACGCCGCGCCCTAAGCCCTGCACCCTAAACCCAAGGCCGCGCCCTAACCCCTGCACCTTAAACCCTAGGCCGCGCCGTAAGCCCTGCACCCTAAACCCTAGGCCGCGCACTAAGCCCTGCACCCTAAACCCTAGGCCGCGCCCTAACCCCTGCACCCTAAACCCTACGCCGCGCCCTAAGCCCTGCACCCTAAACCCTAGGCCGCGCACTAAGCCCTGCACCCTAAACCCTAGGCCGCGCCCTAACCCCTACACCCGAAACCCTAGGCCGCGCCCTAACCCCTGCACCCTAAACCCTAGGCCGCGCCCTAAGCCGTACACCCTAAACCCTAGGCCGCGCCCTGAGCCCTGCACCCTAAACCCTAGGGCGCGCCCTAAGCCCTGCACCCTAAACCCTAGTCCGCGCCCTAAGCCCTGCACCCTAAACCCTAGGCCGCGCCCTAACCCCTGCACCCTAAACCCTATGCCGCGCCCTAAACCGTGCACCCTAAACCCTAGGCCGCGCCCTAACCCCTGCACCCTAAACCCTAGGCCGCGCCCTAACCCCTGCACCCTAAACCCTAGGCCGCGCCCTAAGCCCTGCACCCTAAACCCTAGGCCGCGCCCTAACCCCTGCACCCTAAACCCTAGGTTGCACCCTAACCCCTGCACCCTAAACCCTAGGCCGCGCCCTAAGACCTGCACCCTAAACCCTAGGCCGCGCCCTAAGCCCTGCACCCTAAACCCTAGGACGCGCCCTTACCCCTGCACCCTAAACCCTACGCCGCGCCCTAACCCCTGCACCCTAAACCCTAGGCCGCGCCCTAAGCCCTGCACCCTAAACCCTACGCCGCGCCCTAAGCCCTGCACCCTAAACCCTAGGCCGCGCCCTAACCCCTGCACCTTAAACCCTAGGCCGCGCCCTAAGCCCTGCACCCTAAACCCTAGGCCGCGCACTAAGCCCTGCACCCTAAACCCTAGGCCGCGCCCTAACCCCTGCACCCTAAACCCTAGGCCGCGCCCTAAGCCCTGCACCCTAAACCCTAGGCCGCGCACTAAGCCCTGCACCCTAAACCCTAGGCCGCGCCCTAACCCCTACACCCGAAACCCTAGGCCGCGCCCTAACCCCTGCACCCTAAACCCTAGGCCGCGCCCTAAGCCGTACACCCTAAACCCTAGGCCGCGCCCTAAGCCCTGCATCCTAAACCCTAGGGCGCGCCCTAAGCCCTGCACCCTAAACCCTAGTCCGCGCCCTAAGCCCTGCACCCTAAACCCTAGGCCGCGCCCTAACCCCTGCACCCTAAACACTAGGCCGCGCCCTAAACCGTGCACCCTAAACCCTAGGCCGCGCCCTAACCCCTGCACCCTAAACCCTAGGCCGCTCCCTAAGCCCTGCACCCTAAACCCTAGGACGCGCCCTAAGCCCTGCACGCTAAACCCTAGGCCGCGCCCTAACCCCTGCACCCTAAACCCTAGGTTGCACCCTAACCCCTGCACCCTAAACCCTAGGCCGCGCCCTAAGACCTGCACCCTAAACCCTAGGCCGCGCCCTAACCCCTGCACCCTAAACCCTAGGCCGCGCCCTTACCCCTGCACCCTAAACCCTACGCCGCGCCCTAACCCCTGCACCCTAAACCCTAGGCCGCGCCCTAACCCCTGCACCCTAAACCCTACGCCGCGCCCTAAGCCCTGCACCCTAAACCCTAGGCCGCGCCCTAACCCCTACACCTTAAACCCTAGGCCGCGCCCTAAGCCCTGCACCCTAAACCCTAGGCCGCGCACTAAGCCCTGCACCCTAAACCCTAGGCCGCGCCCTAACCCCTGCACCCTAAACCCTACGCCGCGCCCTAAGCCCTGCACCCTAAACCCTATGGTGGGCCCTAAGCCCTGCACCCTAAACCCTAGGCCGCGCCCTAACCCCTGCACCCTAAACCCTAGGCCGCGCCCTAACCCCTGCACCCTAAACCCTAGGCCGCGCCCTAACCCCTGCACCCTAAACCCTAGGCCGCGCCCTAACCCCTGCACCCAAAACCCTAGGCCGCGCCCTAAGCCCTGCACCCTAAACCCTAGGCCGCGCCCTAAGCCCTGCACCCTAAACCCTAGGCCGCGCCCTAACCCCTGCACCCTAAACCCTAGGCCGCGCCCTAACCCCTGCACCCTAAACCCTAGGCCGCGCCCTAACCCCTGCACCCTAAACCCTATGTGGCACCTGAACACCTGCACCCTAAACCCTAGGCCGCGCCCTAAGCCCTGCACCCTAAACCCTAGGCCGCGCCCTAACCCCTGCACCCTAAACCCTAGGCCGCGCCCTAAGCCCTGCACCCTAAACCCTAGGCCGCGCCCTAACCCCTGCACCCTAAACCCTAGGCCGCGCCCTAACCCCTGCACCCTAAACCCTAGGCCGCGCCCTAACCCCTGCACCCTAAACCCTAGGCCGCGCCCGAACGCGTGCACCCTAAACCCTCGGCCGCGCCCTAACCCCTGCACCCTAAACCCTACGCCACGCCCTAAGCCCTGCACCCTAAACCCTATGCTGCGCCCTAAGCCCTGCACCCTAAACCCTAGGCCGCGCCCTAACCCCTGCACCCTAAACCCTAGGCCGCACCCTAAGCCCTGCACCCTAAACCCTAGGCCGCGCCCTAACCCCTGCACCCTAAACCCTAGGCCGCGCCCTAACCCCTGCACCCTAAACCCTACGCCGCGCCCTAAGCCCTGCACCCTAAACCCTATGGTGGGCCCTAAGCCCTGCACCCTAAACCCTAGGCCGCGCCCTAACCCCTGCACCCTAAACCCTAGGCCGCGCCCTAACCCCTGCACCCTAAACCCTAGGCCGCGCCCTAACCCCTGCACCCTAAACCCTAGGCCGCGCCCTAACCCCTGCACCCAAAACCCTAGGCCGCGCCCTAAGCCCTGCACCCTAAACCCTAGGCCGCGCCCTAAGCCCTGCACCCTAAACCCTAGGCCGCGCCCTAACCCCTGCACCCTAAACCCTAGGCCGCGCCCTAACCCCTGCACCCTAAACCCTATGTGGCACCTGAACACCTGCACCCTAAACCCTAGGCCGCGCCCTAAGCCCTGCACCCTAAACCCTAGGCCGCGCCCTAACCCCTGCACCCTAAACCCTAGGCCGCGCCCTAAGCCCTGCACCCTAAACCCTAGGCCGCGCCCTAACCCCTGCACCCTAAACCCTAGGCCGCGCCCTAACCCCTGCACCCTAAACCCTAGGCCGCGCCCTAACCCCTGCACCCTAAACCCTAGGCCGCGCCCGAACGCGTGCACCCTAAACCCTCGGCCGCGCCCTAACCCCTGCACCCTAAACCCTACGCCACGCCCTAAGCCCTGCACCCTAAACCCTATGCTGCGCCCTAAGCCCTGCACCCTAAACCCTAGGCCGCGCCCTAACCCCTGCACCCTAAACCCTAGGCCGCACCCTAAGCCGTGCACCCTAAACCCTAGGCCGCGCCCTAAGCCCTGCACCCTAAACCCTATGTGGCACCTGAACACCTGCACCCTAAACCCTAGTCCGCGCCCTAAGCCCTGCACCCTAAACCCTAGGCCGCGCCCTAACCCCTGCACCCTAAACCCTAGGCCGCGCCCTAAGCCCTGCACCCTAAACCCTAGGCCGCGCCCTAAGCCCTGCACCCTAAACCCTAGGCCGCGCCCTAACCCCTGCACCCTAAACCCTAGGCCGCGCCCTAACCCCTGCACCCTAAACCCTACGCCGCGCCCTAAGCCCTGCACCCTAAACCCTATGCTGCGCCGTAAGCCCTGCACCCTAAACCCTAGGCCGCGCCCTAACCCCTGCACCCTAAACCCTAGGCCGCGCCCTAAGCCCTGCACCCTAAACCCTAGGCCGCGCCCTAAGCCCTGCACCCTAAACCCTAGGCCGTGCCCTAAGCCCTGCACCCTAAACCCTAGGCCGCGCCCTAACCCCTGCACCCTAAACCCTAGGCCGCGCCCTAACCCCTGCACCCTAAACCCTAGGCCGCGCCCTAACCCCTGCACCCTAAACCCTAGGCCGCGCCCTAACCTTTTTACCCTAAACCCTAGGCCGCGCCCTAAGCCCTGCACCCTAAACCCTAGGCCGCGCACTAAGCCCTGCACCCTAAACCCTAGGCCGCGCCCTAACCCCTACACCCGAAACCCTAGGCCGCGCCCTAACCCCTGCACCCTAAACCCTAGGCCGCGCCCTAAGCCGTACACCCTAAACCCTAGGCCGCGCCCTAAGCCCTGCACCCTAAACCCTAGGGCGCGCACTAAGCCCTGCACCCTAAACGCTAGGCCGCGCCCTAACCCCTGCACCCTAAACCCTACGCCGCGCCCTAAGCCCTGCACCCTAAACCCTAGGCCGCGCACTAAGCCCTGCACCCTAAACCCTAGGCCGCGCCCTAACCCCTACACCCGAAACCCTAGGCCGCGCCCTAACCCCTGCACCCTAAACCCTAGGCCGCGCCCTAAGCCGTACACCCTAAACCCTAGGCCGCGCCCTAAGCCCTGCACCCTAAACCCTAGGGCGCGCCCTAAGCCCTGCACCCTAAACCCTAGTCCGCGCCCTAAGCCCTGCACCCTAAACCCTAGGCCGCGCCCTAACCCCTGCACCCTAAACCCTATGCCGCGCCCTAAACCGTGCACCCTAAACCCTAGGCCGCGCCCTAACCCCTGCACCCTAAACCCTAGGCCGCGCCCTAAGCCCTGCACCCTAAACCCTAGGACGCGCCCTAAGCCCTGCACCCTAAACCCTAGGCCGCGCCCTAACCCCTGCACCCTAAACCCTAGGTTGCACCCTAACCCCTGCACCCTAAACCCTAGGCCGCGCCCTAAGACCTGCACCCTAAACCCTAGGCCGCGCCCTAACCCCTGCACCCTAAACCCTAGGCCGCGCCCTTACCCCTGCACCCTAAACCCTACGCCGCGCCCTAACCCCTGCACCCTAAACCCTAGGCCGCGCCCTAACCCCTGCACCCTAAACCCTACGCCTCGCCCTAAGCCCTGCACCCTAAACCCTAGGCCGCGCCCTAACCCCTGCACCTTAAACCCTAGGCCGCGCCCTAAGCCCTGCACCCTAAACCCTAGGCCGCGCACTAAGCCCTGCACCCTAAACCCTAGGCCGCGCCCTAACCCCTGCACCCTAAACCCTACGCCGCGCCCTAAACCTTGCACCCTAAACCCTATGGTGGGCCCTAAGCCCTGCACCCTAAACCCTAGGCCGCGCCCTAACCCCTGCACCCTAAACCCTAGGCCGCGCCCTTACCCCTGCACCCTAAACCCTACGCCGCGCCCTAACCCCTGCACCCTAAACCCTAGGCCGCGCCCTAACCCCTGCACCCTAAACCCTAGGCCGCGCCCTAACCCCTGCACCCTAAACCCTATGTGGCACCTGAACACCTGCACCCTAAACCCTAGGCCGCGCCCTAAGCCCTGCACCCTAAACCCTAGGCCGCGCCCTAACCCCTGCACCCTAAACCCTAGGCCGCGCCCTAAGCCCTGCACCCTAAACCCTAGGCCGCGCCCTAACCCCTGCACCCTAAACCCTAGGCCGCGCCCTAACCCCTGCACCCTAAACCCTAGGCCGCGCCCTAACCCCTGCACCCTAAACCCTAGGCCGCGCCCGAACGCGTGCACCCTAAACCCTCGGCCGCGCCCTAACCCCTGCACCCTAAACCCTACGCCACGCCCTAAGCCCTGCACCCTAAACCCTATGCTGCGCCCTAAGCCCTGCACCCTAAACCCTAGGCAGCGCCCTAACCCCTGCACCCTAAACCCTAGGCCGCACCCTAAGCCGTGCACCCTAAACCCTAGGCCGCGCCCTAAGCCCTGCACCCTAAACCCTATGTGGCACCTGAACACCTGCACCCTAAACCCTAGTCCGCGCCCTAAGCCCTGCACCCTAAACCCTAGGCCGCGCCCTAACCCCTGCACCCTAAACCCTAGGCCGCGCCCTAACCCCTGCACCCTAAACCCTACGCCGCGCCCTAAGCCCTGCACCCTAAACCCTATGGTGGGCCCTAAGCCCTGCACCCTAAACCCTAGGCCGCGCCCTAACCCCTGCACCCTAAACCCTAGGCCGCGCCCTAACCCCTGCACCCTAAACCCTAGGCCGCGCCCTAACCCCTGCACCCTAAACCCTAGGCCGCGCCCTAACCCCTGCACCCAAAACCCTAGGCCGCGCCCTAAGCCCTGCACCCTAAACCCTAGGCCGCGCCCTAAGCCCTGCACCCTAAACCCTAGGCCGCGCCCTAACCCCTGCACCCTAAACCCTAGGCCGCGCCCTAACCCCTGCACCCTAAACCCTATGTGGCACCTGAACACCTGCACCCTAAACCCTAGGCCGCGCCCTAAGCCCTGCACCCTAAACCCTAGGCCGCGCCCTAACCCCTGCACCCTAAACCCTAGGCCGCGCCCTAAGCCCTGCACCCTAAACCCTAGGCCGCGCCCTAACCCCTGCACCCTAAACCCTAGGCCGCGCCCTAACCCCTGCACCCTAAACCCTAGGCCGCGCCCTAACCCCTGCACCCTAAACCCTAGGCCGCGCCCGAACGCGTGCACCCTAAACCCTCGGCCGCGCCCTAACCCCTGCACCCTAAACCCTACGCCACGCCCTAAGCCCTGCACCCTAAACCCTATGCTGCGCCCTAAGCCCTGCACCCTAAACCCTAGGCCGCGCCCTAACCCCTGCACCCTAAACCCTAGGCCGCACCCTAAGCCCTGCACCCTAAACCCTAGGCCGCGCCCTAAGCCCTGCACCCTAAACCCTATGTGGCACCTGAACACCTGCACCCTAAACCCTAGTCCGCGCCCTAAGCCCTGCACCCTAAACCCTAGGCCGCGCCCTAACCCCTGCACCCTAAACCCTAGGCCGCGCCCTAAGCCCTGCACCCTAAACCCTAGGCCGCGCCCTAAGCCCTGCACCCTAAACCCTAGGCCGCGCCCTAACCCCTGCACCCTAAACCCTAGGCCGCGCCCTAACCCCTGCACCCTAAACCCTACGCCGCGCCCTAAGCCCTGCACCCTAAACCCTATGCTGCGCCGTAAGCCCTGCACCCTAAACCCTAGGCCGCGCCCTAACCCCTGCACCCTAAACCCTAGGCCGCGCCCTAAGCCCTGCACCCTAAACCCTAGGCCGCGCCCTAAGCCCTGCACCCTAAACCCTAGGCCGTGCCCTAAGCCCTGCACCCTAAACCCTAGGCCGCGCCCTAACCCCTGCACCCTAAACCCTAGGCCGCGCCCTAACCCCTGCACCCTAAACCCTAGGCCGCGCCCTAACCCCTGCACCCTAAACCCTAGGCCGCGCCCTAACCTTTTTACCCTAAACCCTAGGCCGCGCCCTAAGCCCTGCACCCTAAACCCTAGGCCGCGCACTAAGCCCTGCACCCTAAACCCTAGGCCGCGCCCTAACCCCTACACCCGAAACCCTAGGCCGCGCCCTAACCCCTGCACCCTAAACCCTAGGCCGCGCCCTAAGCCGTACACCCTAAACCCTAGGCCGCGCCCTAAGCCCTGCACCCTAAACCCTAGGGCGCGCCCTAAGGCCTGCACCCTAAACCCTAGTCCGCGCCCTAAGCCCTGCACCCTAAACCCTAGTCCGCGCCCTAAGCCCTGCACCCTAAACCCTATGCCGCGCCCTAAACCGTGCACCCTAAACCCTAGGCCGCGCCCTAACCCCTGCACCCTAAACCCTAGGCCGCGCCCTAAGCCCTGCACCCTAAACCCTAGGCCGCGCCCTAAGCCCTGCACCCTAAACCCTAGGCCGCGCCCTAACCCCTGCACCCTAAACCCTAGGTTGCACCCTAACCCCTGCACCCTAAACCCTAGGCCGCGCCCTAAGACCTGCACCCTAAACCCTAGGCCGCGCCCTAACCCCTGCACCCTAAACCCTAGGACGCGCCCTTACCCCTGCACCCTAAACCCTACGCCGCGCCCTAACCCCTGCACCCTAAACCCTAGGCCGCGCCCTAACCCCTGCACCCTAAACCCTACGCCGCGCCCTAAGCCCTGCACCCTAAACCCTAGGCCGCGCCCTAACCCCTGCACCTTAAACCCTAGGCCGCGCCCTAAGCCCTGCACCCTAAACCCTAGGCCGCGCACTAAGCCCTGCACCCTAAACGCTAGGCCGCGCCCTAACCCCTGCACCCTAAACCCTACGCCGCGCCCTAAGCCCTGCACCCTAAACCCTAGGCCGCGCACTAACCCCTGCACCTTAAACCCTAGGCCGCGCCCTAAGCCCTGCACCCTAAACCCTAGGCCGCGCACTAAGCCCTGCACCCTAAACGCTAGGCCGCGCCCTAACCCCTGCACCCTAAACCCTACGCCGCGCCCTAAGCCCTGCACCCTAAACCCTAGGCCGCGCACTAAGCCCTGCACCCTAAACCCTAGGCCGCGCCCTAACCCCTACACCCGAAACCCTAGGCCGCGCCCTAACCCCTGCACCCTAAACCCTAGGCCGCGCCCTAAGCCGTACACCCTAAACCCTAGGCCGCGCCCTAAGCCCTGCACCCTAAACCCTAGGGCGCGCCCTAAGCCCTGCACCCTAAACCCTAGTCCGCGCCCTAAGCCCTGCACCCTAAACCCTAGGCCGCGCCCTAACCCCTGCACCCTAAACCCTATGCCGCGCCCTAAACCGTGCACCCTAAACCCTAGGCCGCGCCCTAACCCCTGCACCCTAAACCCTAGGCCGCGCCCTAAGCCCTGCACCCTAAACCCTAGGACGCGCCCTAAGCCCTGCACCCTAAACCCTAGGCCGCGCCCTAACCCCTGCACCCTAAACCCTAGGTTGCACCCTAACCCCTGCACCCTAAACCCTAGGCCGCGCCCTAAGACCTGCACCCTAAACCCTAGGCCGCGCCCTAACCCCTGCACCCTAAACCCTAGGCCGCGCCCTTACCCCTGCACCCTAAACCCTACGCCGCGCCCTAACCCCTGCACCCTAAACCCTAGGCCGCGCCCTAACCCCTGCACCCTAAACCCTACGCCTCGCCCTAAGCCCTGCACCCTAAACCCTAGGCCGCGCCCTAACCCCTGCACCTTAAACCCTAGGCCGCGCCCTAAGCCCTGCACCCTAAACCCTAGGCCGCGCACTAAGCCCTGCACCCTAAACCCTAGGCCGCGCCCTAACCCCTGCACCCTAAACCCTACGCCGCGCCCTAAACCTTGCACCCTAAACCCTATGGTGGGCCCTAAGCCCTGCACCCTAAACCCTAGGCCGCGCCCTAACCCCTGCACCCTAAACCCTAGGCCGCGCCCTTACCCCTGCACCCTAAACCCTACGCCGCGCCCTAACCCCTGCACCCTAAACCCTAGGCCGCGCCCTAACCCCTGCACCCTAAACCCTAGGCCGCGCCCTAACCCCTGCACCCTAAACCCTATGTGGCACCTGAACACCTGCACCCTAAACCCTAGGCCGCGCCCTAAGCCCTGCACCCTAAACCCTAGGCCGCGCCCTAACCCCTGCACCCTAAACCCTAGGCCGCGCCCTAAGCCCTGCACCCTAAACCCTAGGCCGCGCCCTAACCCCTGCACCCTAAACCCTAGGCCGCGCCCTAACCCCTGCACCCTAAACCCTAGGCCGCGCCCTAACCCCTGCACCCTAAACCCTAGGCCGCGCCCGAACGCGTGCACCCTAAACCCTCGGCCGCGCCCTAACCCCTGCACCCTAAACCCTACGCCACGCCCTAAGCCCTGCACCCTAAACCCTATGCTGCGCCCTAAGCCCTGCACCCTAAACCCTAGGCAGCGCCCTAACCCCTGCACCCTAAACCCTAGGCCGCACCCTAAGCCGTGCACCCTAAACCCTAGGCCGCGCCCTAAGCCCTGCACCCTAAACCCTATGTGGCACCTGAACACCTGCACCCTAAACCCTAGTCCGCGCCCTAAGCCCTGCACCCTAAACCCTAGGCCGCGTCCTAACCCCTGCACCCTAAACCCTAGGCCGCGCCCTAACCCCTGCACCCTAAACCCTACGCCGCGCCCTAAGCCCTGCACCCTAAACCCTATGGTGGGCCCTAAGCCCTGCACCCTAAACCCTAGGCCGCGCCCTAACCCCTGCACCCTAAACCCTAGGCCGCGCCCTAACCCCTGCACCCTAAACCCTAGGCCGCGCCCTAACCCCTGCACCCTAAACCCTAGGCCGCGCCCTAACCCCTGCACCCAAAACCCTAGGCCGCGCCCTAAGCCCTGCACCCTAAACCCTAGGCCGCGCCCTAAGCCCTGCACCCTAAACCCTAGGCCGCGCCCTAACCCCTGCACCCTAAACCCTAGGCCGCGCCCTAACCCCTGCACCCTAAACCCTATGTGGCACCTGAACACCTGCACCCTAAACCCTAGGCCGCGCCCTAAGCCCTGCACCCTAAACCCTAGGCCGCGCCCTAACCCCTGCACCCTAAACCCTAGGCCGCGCCCTAAGCCCTGCACCCTAAACCCTAGGCCGCGCCCTAACCCCTGCACCCTAAACCCTAGGCCGCGCCCTAACCCCTGCACCCTAAACCCTAGGCCGCGCCCTAACCCCTGCACCCTAAACCCTAGGCCGCGCCCGAACGCGTGCACCCTAAACCCTCGGCCGCGCCCTAACCCCTGCACCCTAAACCCTACGCCACGCCCTAAGCCCTGCACCCTAAACCCTATGCTGCGCCCTAAGCCCTGCACCCTAAACCCTAGGCCGCGCCCTAACCCCTGCACCCTAAACCCTAGGCCGCACCCTAAGCCGTGCACCCTAAACCCTAGGCCGCGCCCTAAGCCCTGCACCCTAAACCCTATGTGGCACCTGAACACCTGCACCCTAAACCCTAGTCCGCGCCCTAAGCCCTGCACCCTAAACCCTAGGCCGCGCCCTAACCCCTGCACCCTAAACCCTAGGCCGCGCCCTAAGCCCTGCACCCTAAACCCTAGGCCGCGCCCTAAGCCCTGCACCCTAAACCCTAGGCCGCGCCCTAACCCCTGCACCCTAAACCCTAGGCCGCGCCCTAACCCCTGCACCCTAAACCCTACGCCGCGCCCTAAGCCCTGCACCCTAAACCCTATGCTGCGCCGTAAGCCCTGCACCCTAAACCCTAGGCCGCGCCCTAACCCCTGCACCCTAAACCCTAGGCCGCGCCCTAAGCCCTGCACCCTAAACCCTAGGCCGCGCCCTAAGCCCTGCACCCTAAACCCTAGGCCGTGCCCTAAGCCCTGCACCCTAAACCCTAGGCCGCGCCCTAACCCCTGCACCCTAAACCCTAGGCCGCGCCCTAACCCCTGCACCCTAAACCCTAGGCCGCGCCCTAACCCCTGCACCCTAAACCCTAGGCCGCGCCCTAACCTTTTTACCCTAAACCCTAGGCCGCGCCCTAAGCCCTGCACCCTAAACCCTAGGCCGCGCACTAAGCCCTGCACCCTAAACCCTAGGCCGCGCCCTAACCCCTACACCCGAAACCCTAGGCCGCGCCCTAACCCCTGCACCCTAAACCCTAGGCCGCGCCCTAAGCCGTACACCCTAAACCCTAGGCCGCGCCCTAAGCCCTGCACCCTAAACCCTAGGGCGCGCCCTAAGGCCTGCACCCTAAACCCTAGTCCGCGCCCTAAGCCCTGCACCCTAAACCCTAGTCCGCGCCCTAAGCCCTGCACCCTAAACCCTATGCCGCGCCCTAAACCGTGCACCCTAAACCCTAGGCCGCGCCCTAACCCCTGCACCCTAAACCCTAGGCCGCGCCCTAAGCCCTGCACCCTAAACCCTAGGCCGCGCCCTAAGCCCTGCACCCTAAACCCTAGGCCGCGCCCTAACCCCTGCACCCTAAACCCTAGGTTGCACCCTAACCCCTGCACCCTAAACCCTAGGCCGCGCCCTAAGACCTGCACCCTAAACCCTAGGCCGCGCCCTAACCCCTGCACCCTAAACCCTAGGACGCGCCCTTACCCCTGCACCCTAAACCCTACGCCGCGCCCTAACCCCTGCACCCTAAACCCTAGGCCGCGCCCTAACCCCTGCACCCTAAACCCTACGCCGCGCCCTAAGCCCTGCACCCTAAACCCTAGGCCGCGCCCTAACCCCTGCACCTTAAACCCTAGGCCGCGCCCTAAGCCCTGCACCCTAAACCCTAGGCCGCGCACTAAGCCCTGCACCCTAAACGCTAGGCCGCGCCCTAACCCCTGCACCCTAAACCCTACGCCGCGCCCTAAGCCCTGCACCCTAAACCCTAGGCCGCGCACTAAGCCCTGCACCCTAAACCCTAGGCCGCGCCCTAACCCCTACACCCGAAACCCTAGGCCGCGCCCTAACCCCTGCACCCTAAACCCTAGGCCGCGCCCTAAGCCGTACACCCTAAACCCTAGGCCGCGCCCTAAGCCCTGCACCCTAAACCCTAGGGCGCGCCCTAAGCCCTGCACCCTAAACCCTAGTCCGCGCCCTAAGCCCTGCACCCTAAACCCTAGGCCGCGCCCTAACCCCTGCACCCTAAACCCTATGCCGCGCCCTAAACCGTGCACCCTAAACCCTAGGCCGCGCCCTAACCCCTGCACCCTAAACCCTAGGCTGCGCCCTAAGCCCTGCACCCTAAACCCTAGGACGCGCCCTAAGCCCTGCACCCTAAACCCTAGGCCGCGCCCTAACCCCTGCACCCTAAACCCTAGGTTGCACCCTAACCCCTGCACCCTAAACCCTAGGCCGCGCCCTAAGACCTGCACCCTAAACCCTAGGCCGCGCCCTAACCCCTGCACCCTAAACCCTAGGCCGCGCCCTTACCCCTGCACCCTAAACCCTACGCCGCGCCCTAACCCCTGCACCCTAAACCCTAGGCCGCGCCCTAACCCCTGCACCCTAAACCCTACGCCTCGCCCTAACCCCTGCACCCTAAACCCTAGGCCGCGCCCTAACCCCTGCACCTTAAACCCTAGGCCGCGCCCTAAGCCCTGCACCCTAAACCCTAGGCCGCGCACTAAGCCCTGCACCCTAAACCCTAGGCCGCGCCCTAACCCCTGCACCCTAAACCCTACGCCGCGCCCTAAGCCTTGCACCCTAAACCCTATGGTGGGCCCTAAGCCCTGCACCCTAAACCCTAGGCCGCGCCCTAACCCCTGCACCCTAAACCCTAGGCCGCGCCCTTACCCCTGCACCCTAAACCCTACGCCGCGCCCTAACCCCTGCACCCTAAACCCTAGGCCGCGCCCTAACCCCTGCACCCTAAACCCTACGCCGCGCCCTAAGCCCTGCACCCTAAACCCTAGGCCGCGCCCTAACCCCTGCACCTTAAACCCTAGGCCGCGCCCTAAGCCCTGCACCCTAAACCCTAGGCCGCGCACTAAGCCCTGCACCCTAAACCCTAGGCCGCGCCCTAACCCCTGCACCCTAAACCCTACGCCGCGCCCTAAGCCCTGCACCCTAAACCCTATGGTGGGCCCTAAGCCCTGCACCCTAAACCCTAGGCCGCGCCCTAACCCCTGCACCCTAAACCATAGGCCGCGCCTTAACCCCTGCACCCTAAACCCTAGGCCGCGCCCTAACCCCTGCACCCTAAACCCTAGGCCGCGCCCTAACCCCTGCACCCAAAACCCTAGGCCGCGCCCTAAGCCCTGCACCCTAAACCCTAGGCCGCGCCCTAAGCCCTGCACCCTAAACCCTAGGCCGCGCCCTAACCCCTGCACCCTAAACCCTAGGCCGCGCCCTAACCCCTGCACCCTAAACCCTAGGCCGCGCCCTAACCCCTGCACCCTAAACCCTATGTGGCACCTGAACACCTGCACCCTAAACCCTAGGCCGCGCCCTAAGCCCTGCACCCTAAACCCTAGGCCGCGCCCTAAGCCCTGCACCCTAAACCCTAGGCCGCGCCCTAAGCCCTGCACCCTAAACCCTAGGCCGCGCCCTAAGCCCTGCACCCTAAACCCTAGGCCGCGCCCTAACCCCTGCACCCTAAACCCTAGGCCGCGCCCTAACCCCTGCACCCTAAACCCTAGGCCGCGCCCGAACGCGTGCACCCTAAACCCTCGGCCGCGCCCTAAGCCCTGCACCCTAAACCCTACGCCACGCCCTAAGCCCTGCACCCTAAACCCTATGCTGCGCCCTAAGCCCTGCACCCTAAACCCTAGGCCGCGCCCTAACCCCTGCACCCTAAACCCTATGTGGCACCTGAACACCTGCACCCTAAACCCTAGGCCGCGCCCTAAGCCCTGCACCCTAAACCCTAGGCCGCGCCCTAAGCCCTGCACCCTAAACCCTAGGCCGCGCCCTAAGCCCTGCACCCTAAACCCTAGGCCGCGCCCTAAGCCCTGCACCCTAAACCCTAGGCCGCGCCCTAACCCCTGCACCCTAAACCCTAGGTTGCACCCTAACCCCTGCACCCTAAACCCTAGGCCGCGCCCTAAGACCTGCACCCTAAACCCTAGGCCGCGCCCTAACCCCTGCACCCTAAACCCTAGGACGCGCCCTTACCCCTGCACCCTAAACCTTACGCCGCGCCCTAACCCCTGCACCCTAAACCCTAGGCCGCGCCCTAACCCCTGCACCCTAAACCCTACGCCGCGCCCTAAGCCCTGCACCCTAAACCCTAGGCCGCGCCCTAACCCCTGCACCTTAAACCCTAGGCCGCGCCCTAAGCCCTGCACCCTAAACCCTAGGCCGCGCACTAAGCCCTGCACCCTAAACGCTAGGCCGCGCCCTAACCCCTGCACCCTAAACCCTACGCCGCGCCCTAAGCCCTGCACCCTAAACCCTAGGCCGCGCACTAAGCCCTGCACCCTAAACCCTAGGCCGCGCCCTAACCCCTACACCCGAAACCCTAGGCCGCGCCCTAACCCCTGCACCCTAAACCCTAGGCCGCGCCCTAAGCCGTACACCCTAAACCCTAGGCCGCGCCCTAAGCCCTGCACCCTAAACCCTAGGGCGCGCCCTAAGCCCTGCACCCTAAACCCTAGTCCGCGCCCTAAGCCCTGCACCCTAAACCCTAGGCCGCGCCCTAACCCCTGCACCCTAAACCCTATGCCGCGCCCTAAACCGTGCACCCTAAACCCTAGGACGCGCCCTAAGCCCTGCACCCTAAACCCTAGGCCGCGCCCTAACCCCTGCACCCTAAACCCTAGGTTGCACCCTAACCCCTGCACCCTAAACCCTAGGCCGCGCCCTAAGACCTGCACCCTAAACCCTAGGCCGCGCCCTAACCCCTGCACCCTAAACCCTAGGCCGCGCCCTTACCCCTGCACCCTAAACCCTACGCCGCGCCCTAACCCCTGCACCCTAAACCCTAGGCCGCGCCCTAACCCCTGCACCCTAAACCCTACGCCTCGCCCTAAGCCCTGCACCCTAAACCCTAGGCCGCGCCCTAACCCCTGCACCTTAAACCCTAGGCCGCGCCCTAAGCCCTGCACCCTAAACCCTAGGCCGCGCACTAAGCCCTGCACCCTAAACCCTAGGCCGCGCCCTAACCCCTGCACCCTAAACCCTACGCCGCGCCCTAAGCCTTGCACCCTAAACCCTATGGTGGGCCCTAAGCCCTGCACCCTAAACCCTAGGCCGCGCCCTAACCCCTGCACCCTAAACCCTAGGCCGCGCCCTTACCCCTGCACCCTAAACCCTACGCCGCGCCCTAACCCCTGCACCCTAAACCCTAGGCCGCGCCCTAACCCCTGCACCCTAAACCCTAGGCCGCGCCCTAACCCCTGCACCCTAAACCCTATGTGGCACCTGAACACCTGCACCCTAAACCCTAGGCCGCGCCCTAAGCCCTGCACCCTAAACCCTAGGCCGCGCCCTAACCCCTGCACCCTAAACCCTAGGCCGCGCCCTAAGCCCTGCACCCTAAACCCTAGGCCGCGCCCTAACCCCTGCACCCTAAACCCTAGGCCGCGCCCTAACCCCTGCACCCTAAACCCTAGGCCGCGCCCTAACCCCTGCACCCTAAACCCTAGGCCGCGCCCGAACGCGTGCACCCTAAACCCTCGGCCGCGCCCTAACCCCTGCACCCTAAACCCTACGCCACGCCCTAAGCCCTGCACCCTAAACCCTATGCTGCGCCCTAAGCCCTGCACCCTAAACCCTAGGCAGCGCCCTAACCCCTGCACCCTAAACCCTAGGCCGCACCCTAAGCCGTGCACCCTAAACCCTAGGCCGCGCCCTAAGCCCTGCACCCTAAACCCTATGTGGCACCTGAACACCTGCACCCTAAACCCTAGTCCGCGCCCTAAGCCCTGCACCCTAAACCCTAGGCCGCGCCCTAACCCCTGCACCCTAAACCCTAGGCCGCGCCCTAACCCCTGCACCCTAAACCCTACGCCGCGCCCTAAGCCCTGCACCCTAAACCCTATGGTGGGCCCTAAGCCCTGCACCCTAAACCCTAGGCCGCGCCCTAACCCCTGCACCCTAAACCCTAGGCCGCGCCCTAACCCCTGCACCCTAAACCCTAGGCCGCGCCCTAACCCCTGCACCCTAAACCCTAGGCCGCGCCCTAACCCCTGCACCCAAAACCCTAGGCCGCGCCCTAAGCCCTGCACCCTAAACCCTAGGCCGCGCCCTAAGCCCTGCACCCTAAACCCTAGGCCGCGCCCTAACCCCTGCACCCTAAACCCTAGGCCGCGCCCTAACCCCTGCACCCTAAACCCTATGTGGCACCTGAACACCTGCACCCTAAACCCTAGGCCGCGCCCTAAGCCCTGCACCCTAAACCCTAGGCCGCGCCCTAACCCCTGCACCCTAAACCCTAGGCCGCGCCCTAAGCCCTGCACCCTAAACCCTAGGCCGCGCCCTAACCCCTGCACCCTAAACCCTAGGCCGCGCCCTAACCCCTGCACCCTAAACCCTAGGCCGCGCCCTAACCCCTGCACCCTAAACCCTAGGCCGCGCCCGAACCCCTGCACCCTAAACCCTCGGCCGCGCCCTAACCCCTGCACCCTAAACCCTACGCCACGCCCTAAGCCCTGCACCCTAAACCCTATGCTGCGCCCTAAGCCCTGCACCCTAAACCCTAGGCCGCGCCCTAACCCCTGCACCCTAAACCCTAGGCCGCACCCTAAGCCGTGCACCCTAAACCCTAGGCCGCGCCCTAAGCCCTGCACCCTAAACCCTATGTGGCACCTGAACACCTGCACCCTAAACCCTAGTCCGCGCCCTAAGCCCTGCACCCTAAACCCTAGGCCGCGCCCTAACCCCTGCACCCTAAACCCTAGGCCGCGCCCTAAGCCCTGCACCCTAAACCCTAGGCCGCGCCCTAAGCCCTGCACCCTAAACCCTAGGCCGCGCCCTAACCCCTGCACCCTAAACCCTAGGCCGCGCCCTAACCCCTGCACCCTAAACCCTACGCCGCGCCCTAAGCCCTGCACCCTAAACCCTATGCTGCGCCGTAAGCCCTGCACCCTAAACCCTAGGCCGCGCCCTAACCCCTGCACCCTAAACCCTAGGCCGCGCCCTAAGCCCTGCACCCTAAACCCTAGGCCGCGCCCTAACCCCTGCACCCTAAACCCTAGGCCGTGCCCTAAGCCCTGCACCCTAAACCCTAGGCCGCGCCCTAACCCCTGCACCCTAAACCCTAGGCCGCGCCCTAACCCCTGCACCCTAAACCCTAGGCCGCGCCCTAACCCCTGCACCCTAAACCCTAGGCCGCGCCATAACCTTTTTACCCTAAACCCTAGGCCGCGCCCTAAGCCCTGCACCCTAAACCCTAGGCCGCGCACTAAGCCCTGCACCCTAAACCCTAGGCCGCGCCCTAACCCCTACACCCGAAACCCTAGGCCGCGCCCTAACCCCTGCACCCTAAACCCTAGGCCGCGCCCTAAGCCGTACACCCTAAACCCTAGGCCGCGCCCTAAGCCCTGCACCCTAAACCCTAGGGCGCGCCCTAAGGCCTGCACCCTAAACCCTAGTCCGCGCCCTAAGCCCTGCACCCTAAACCCTAGTCCGCGCCCTAAGCCCTGCACCCTAAACCCTATGCCGCGCCCTAAACCGTGCACCCTAAACCCTAGGCCGCGCCCTAACCCCTGCACCCTAAACCCTAGGCCGCGCCCTAAGCCCTGCACCCTAAACCCTAGGCCGCGCCCTAAGCCCTGCACCCTAAACCCTAGGCCGCGCCCTAACCCCTGCACCCTAAACCCTAGGTTGCACCCTAACCCCTGCACCCTAAACCCTAGGCCGCGCCCTAAGACCTGCACCCTAAACCCTAGGCCGCGCCCTAACCCCTGCACCCTAAACCCTAGGACGCGCCCTTACCCCTGCACCCTAAACCCTACGCCGCGCCCTAACCCCTGCACCCTAAACCCTAGGCCGCGCCCTAACCCCTGCACCCTAAACCCTACGCCGCGCCCTAAGCCCTGCACCCTAAACCCTAGGCCGCGCCCTAACCCCTGCACCTTAAACCCTAGGCCGCGCCCTAAGCCCTGCACCCTAAACCCTAGGCCGCGCACTAAGCCCTGCACCCTAAACGCTAGGCCGCGCCCTAACCCCTGCACCCTAAACCCTACGCCGCGCCCTAAGCCCTGCACCCTAAACCCTAGGCCGCGCACTAAGCCCTGCACCCTAAACCCTAGGCCGCGCCCTAACCCCTACACCCGAAACCCTAGGCCGCGCCCTAACCCCTGCACCCTAAACCCTAGGCCGCGCCCTAAGCCGTACACCCTAAACCCTAGGCCGCGCCCTAAGCCCTGCACCCTAAACCCTAGGGCGCGCCCTAAGCCCTGCACCCTAAACCCTAGGCCGCGCCCTAAGCCCTGCACCCTAAACCCTAGGCCGCGCCCTAACCCCTGCACCCTAAACCCTATGCCGCGCCCTAAACCGTGCACCCTAAACCCTAGGCCGCGCCCTAACCCCTGCACCCTAAACCCTAGGCTGCGCCCTAAGCCCTGCACCCTAAACCCTAGGACGCGCCCTAAGCCCTGCACCCTAAACGCTAGGCCGCGCCCTAACCCCTGCACCCTAAACCCTAGGTTGCACCCTAACCCCTGCACCCTAAACCCTAGGCCGCGCCCTAAGACCTGCACCCTAAACCCTAGGCCGCGCCCTAACCCCTGCACCCTAAACCCTAGGCCGCGCCCTTACCCCTGCACCCTAAACCCTACGCCGCGCCCTAACCCCTGCACCCTAAACCCTAGGCCGCGCCCTAACCCCTGCACCCTAAACCCTACGCCTCGCCCTAACCCCTGCACCCTAAACCCTAGGCCGCGCCCTAACCCCTGCACCTTAAACCCTAGGCCGCGCCCTAAGCCCTGCACCCTAAACCCTAGGCCGCGCACTAAGCCCTGCACCCTAAACCCTAGGCCGCGCCCTAACCCCTGCACCCTAAACCCTACGCCGCGCCCTAAGCCTTGCACCCTAAACCCTATGGTGGGCCCTAAGCCCTGCACCCTAAACCCTAGGCCGCGCCCTAACCCCTGCACCCTAAACCCTAGGCCGCGCCCTTACCCCTGCACCCTAAACCCTACGCCGCGCCCTAACCCCTGCACCCTAAACCCTAGGCCGCGCCCTAACCCCTGCACCCTAAACCCTACGCCGCGCCCTAAGCCCTGCACCCTAAACCCTAGGCCGCGCCCTAACCCCTGCACCTTAAACCCTAGGCCGCGCCCTAAGCCCTGCACCCTAAACCCTAGGCCGCGCACTAAGCCCTGCACCCTAAACCCTAGGCCGCGCCCTAACCCCTGCACCCTAAACCCTACGCCGCGCCCTAAGCCCTGCACCCTAAACCCTATGGTGGGCCCTAAGCCCTGCACCCTAAACCCTAGGCCGCGCCCTAACCCCTGCACCCTAAACCCTAGGCCGCGCCCTAACCCCTGCACCCTAAACCCTAGGCCGCGCCCTAACCCCTGCACCCTAAACCCTAGGCCGCGCCCTAACCCCTGCACCCAAAACCCTAGGCCGCGCCCTAAGCCCTGCACCCTAAACCCTAGGCCGCGCCCTAAGCCCTGCACCCTAAACCCTAGGCCGCGCCCTAACCCCTGCACCCTAAACCCTAGGCCGCGCCCTAACCCCTGCACCCTAAACCCTAGGCCGCGCCCTAACCCCTGCACCCTAAACCCTATGTGGCACCTGAACACCTGCACCCTAAACCCTAGGCCGCGCCCTAAGCCCTGCACCCTAAACCCTAGGCCGCGCCCTAAGCCCTGCACCCTAAACCCTAGGCCGCGCCCTAAGCCCTGCACCCTAAACCCTAGGCCGCGCCCTAACCCCTGCACCCTAAACCCTAGGCCGCGCCCTAACCCCTGCACCCTAAACCCTAGGCCGCGCCCTAACCCCTGCACCCTAAACCCTAGGCCGCGCCCGAACGCGTGCACCCTAAACCCTCGGCCGCGCGCTAACCGCTGCACCCTAAACCCTACGCCACGCCCTAAGCCCTGCACCCTAAACCCTATGCTGCGCCCTAAGCCCTGCACCCTAAACCCTAGGCCGCGCCCTAACCCCTGCACCCTAAACCCTAGGCCGCGGCCTAACCCCTGCACCCTAAACCCTAGGCCGCGCCCTAAGCCCTGCACCCTAAACCCTAGGCCGCGTCCTAAGCCCTGCACCCTAAACCCTACGCTGCGCCCTAACCCCTGCACCCTAAACCCTAGGCCGCGCCTTAACCCCTGCACCCTAAACCCTACGCCGCGCCCTAAGCCCTGCACCCTAAACCCTAGGCCGCGCCCTAACCCCTGCACCTTAAACCCTAGGCCGCGCCCTAAGCCCTGCACCCTAAACCCTTGGCCGCGCACTAAGCCCTGCACCCTAAACCCTAGGCCGCGCCCTAACCCCTGCACCCTAAACCCTACGCCGCGCCCTAAGCCCTGCACCCTAAACCCTATGGTGGGCCCTAAGCCCTGCACCCTAAACCCTAGGCCGCGCCCTAACCCCTGCACCCTAAACCCTAGGCCGCGCCCTAACCCCTGCACCCTAAACCCTAGGCCGCGCCCTAACCCCTGCACCCTAAACCCTAGGCCGCGCCCTAACCCCTGCACCCTAAACCCTAGGCCGCGCCCTAAGCCCTGCACCCTAAACCCTAGGCCGCGCCCTAAGCCCTGCACCCTAAACCCTAGGCCGCGCCCTAACCCCTGCACCCTAAACCCTAGGCCGCGCCCTAACCCCTGCACCCTAAACCCTAGGCCGCGCCCTAACCCCTGCACCCTAAACCCTATGTGGCACCTGAACACCTGCACCCTAAACCCTAGGCCGCGCCCTAACCCCTGCACCCTAAACCCTAGGCCGCGCCCTAAGCCCTGCACCCTAAACCCTCGGCCGCGCCCTAAGCCCTGCACCCTAAACCCTAGGCCGCGCCCTAACCCCTGCACCCTAAACCCTAGGCCGCGCCCTAACCCCTGCACCCTAAACCCTAGGCCGCGCCCGAACGCGTGCACCCTAAACCCTCGGCCGCGCCCTAACCCCTGCACCCTAAACCCTACGCCACGCCCTAAGCCCTGCACCCTAAACCCTATGCTGCGCCCTAAGCCCTGCACCCTAAACCCTAGGCCGCGCCCTAACCCCTGCACCCTAAACCCTAGGCCGCGCCCTAACCCCTGCACCCTAAACCCTAGGCCGCGCCCTAAGCCCTGCACCCTAAACCCTAGGCCGCGTCCTAAGCCCTGCACCCTAAACCCTAGGCCGCGCCCTAACCCCTGCACCCTAAACCCTAGGCCGCGCCCTAAGCCCTGCACCCTAAACCCTAGGCCGCGCACTAAGCCCTGCACCCTAAACCCTAGTCCGCGCCCTAACCCCTGCACCCGAAACCCTAGGCCGCGCCCTAAGCCCTGCACCCTAAACCCTAGGCCGCGCCCTAACCCCTCCACCCTAAACCCTTGGCCGCGCCCTAAGCCCTGCACCCTAAACCCTAGGCCGCGCCCTAAGCCCTGCACCCTAAACCCTAGGCCGCGCCCTAACCCCTGCACCCTAAACCCTAGGCCGCGCCCTAACCCCTGCACCCTAAACCCTAGGCCGCGCCCTAACCCCTGCACCCTAAACCATAGGCCGCGCCCTAACCCCTGCACCCTAAACCCTAGGCCGCGCCCTAAGCCCTGCACCCTAAACCCTATGCCGCGCCCTAAGCCCTGCACCCTAAACCCTAGGCCGCGCACTAAGCCCTGCACCCTAAACCCTAGGCCGCGCCCTAACCCCTGCACCCTAAAGCCTAGGCCGCGCCCTAAGCCCTGCACCCTAAACCCTAGGCCGCGCCCTAACCCCTGCACCCAAAACCCTAGGCCGCGCCCTAACCCCTGCACCCTAAACCCTAGGCCGCGCCCTAGCCCCTGCACCCTAAACCCTAGGCCGCGTCCTAACCCCTGCACCCTAAACCCTAGGCCGCGCCCTAACCCCTGCACCCTAAACCCTAGGCCGCGCCCTAAGCCCTGCACCCTAAACCCTATGGTGGGCCCTAAGCCCTGCACCCTAAACCCTAGGCCGCGCCCTAACCCCTGCACCCTAAACTCTAGGCCACGCCCTAACCCCTGCACCCTAAACCCTAGGCCGCGCCCTAACCCCTGCACCCTAAACCCTAGGCCGCGCCCTAACCCCTGCACCCTAAACCCTATGTGGCACCTGAACACCTGCACCCTAAACCCTAGGCCGCGCCCTAAGCCCTGCACCCTAAACCCTAGGCCGCGCCCTAACCCCTGCACCCTAAACCCTAGGCCGCGCCCTAAGCCCTGCACCCTAAACCCTAGGCCGCGCCCTAAGCCCTGCACCCTAAACCCTAGGCCGCGCCCTAACCCCTGAACCCTAAACCCTAGGCCGCGCCCTAACCCCTGCACCCTAAACCCTAGGCCGCGCCCTAAGCCCTGCACCCTAAACCCTAGGCCGCGCCCTAACCCCTGCACCCTAAACCCTAGGCCGCGCCCTAACCCCTGCACCCTAAACCCTACGCCGCGCCCTAAGCCCTGCACCCTAAACCCTATGCTGCGCCGTAAGCCCTGCACCCTAAACCCTAGGCCGCGCCCTAACCCCTGCACCCTAAACCCTAGGCCGCGCCCTAAGCCCTGCACCCTAAACCCTAGGCCGCGCCCTAAGCCCTGCACCCTAAACCCTAGGCCGTGCCCTAAGCCCTGCACCCTAAACCCTAGGCCGCGCCCTAACCCCTGCACCCTAAACCCTAGGCCGCGCCCTAACCCCTGCACCCTAAACCCTAGGCCGCGCCCTAACCCCTGCACCCTAAACCCTAGGCCGCGCCCTAACCTTTTTACCCTAAACCCTAGGCCGCGCCCTAAGCCCTGCACCCTAAACCCTAGGCCGCGCACTAAGCCCTGCACCCTAAACCCTAGGCCGCGCCCTAACCCCTACACCCGAAACCCTAGGCCGCGCCCTAACCCCTGCACCCTAAACCCTAGGCCGCGCCCTAAGCCGTACACCCTAAACCCTAGGCCGCGCCCTAAGCCCTGCACCCTAAACCCTAGGGCGCGCCCTAAGCCCTGCACCCTAAACCCTAGGCCGCGCCCTAAGCCCTGCACCCTAAACCCTAGGCCGCGCCCTAACCCCTGCACCCTAAACCCTATGCCGCGCCCTAAACCGTGCACCCTAAACCCTAGGCCGCGCCCTAACCCCTGCACCCTAAACCCTAGGCCGCGCCCTAAGCCCTGCACCCTAAACCCTAGGCCGCGCCCTAAGCCCTGCACCCTAAACCCTAGGCCGCGCCCTAACCCCTGCACCCTAAACCCTAGGTTGCACCCTAACCCCTGCACCCTAAACCCTAGGCCGCACCCTAAGCCGTGCACCCTAAACCCTAGGCCGCGCCCTAAGCCCTGCACCCTAAACCCTATGTGGCACCTGAACACCTGCACCCTAAACCCTAGTCCGCGCCCTAAGCCCTGCACCCTAAACCCTAGGCCGCGCCCTAACCCCTGCACCCTAAACCCTAGGCCGCGCCCTAACCCCTGCACCCTAAACCCTACGCCGCGCCCTAAGCCCTGCACCCTAAACCCTATGGTGGGCCCTAAGCCCTGCACCCTAAACCCTAGGCCGCGCCCTAACCCCTGCACTCTAAACCCTAGGCCGCGCCCTAACCCCTGCACCCTAAACCCTAGGCAGCGCCCTAACCCCTGCACCCTAAACCCTAGGCCGCGCCCTAACCCCTGCACCCTAAACCCTAGGCCGCGCCCTAAGCCCTGCACCCTAAACCCTAGGCCGCGCCCTAAGCCCTGCACCCTAAACCCTAGGCCGCGCCCTAAGCCCTGCACCCTAAACCCTAGGCCGCGCCCTAACCCCTGCACCCTAAACCCTATGTGGCACCTGAACACCTGCACCCTAAACCCTAGGCCGCGCCCTAACCCCTGCACCCTAAACCCTATGGTGGGCCCTAAGCCCTGCACCCTAAACCCTAGGCCGCGCCCTAACCCCTGCACCCTAAACCCTAGGCCGCGCCCTAACCCCTGCACCCTAAACCCTAGGCCGCGCCCTAACCCCTGCACCCTAAACCCTAGGCCGCGCCCTAACCCCTGCACCCTAAACCCTAGGCCGCGCCCGAACGCGTGCACCCTAAACCCTCGGCCGCGCCCTAACCCCTGCACCCTAAACCCTACGCCACGCCCTAAGCCCTGCACCCTAAACCCTATGCTGCGCCCTAAGCCCTGCACCCTAAACCCTAGGCCGCGCCCTAACCCCTGCACCCTAAACCCTAGGCCGCACCCTAAGCCGTGCACCCTAAACCCTAGGCCGCGCCCTAAGCCCTGCACCCTAAACCCTATGTGGCACCTGAACACCTGCACCCTAAACCCTAGTCCGCGCCCTAAGCCCTGCACCCTAAACCCTAGGCCGCGCCCTAACCCCTGCACCCTAAACCCTAGGCCGCGCCCTAAGCCCTGCACCCTAAACCCTAGGCCGCGCACTAAGCCCTGCACCCTAAACCCTAGTCCGCGCCCTAACCCCTGCACCCGAAACCCTAGGCCGCGCCCTAAGCCCTGCACCCTAAACCCTAGGCCGCGCCCTAACCCCTCCACCCTAAACCCTTGGCCGCGCCCTAAGCCCTGCACCCTAAACCCTAGGCCGCGCCCTAACCCCTGCACACTAAACCCTAGGCCGCGCCCTAACCCCTGCACCCTAAACCCTAGGCCGCGCCCTAACCCCTGCACCCTAAACCCTAGGCCGCGCCCTAAGCCCTGCACCCTAAACCCTAGGCCGCGCCCTAACCCCTGCTCCCTAAACCCTAGGCCGCGCCCTAAGCCCTGCACCCTAAACCCTATGCCGCGCCCTAAGCCCTGCACCCTAAACCCTAGGCCGCGCACTAAGCCCTGCACCCTAAACCCTAGGCCGCGCCCTAACCCCTGCACCCTAAAGCCTAGGCCGCGCCCTAAGCCCTGCACCCTAAACCCTAGGCCGCGCCCTAACCCCTGCACCCTAAACCCTAGGCCGCGCCCTAACCCCTGCACCCTAAACCCTAGGCCGCGCCCTAGCCCCTGCACCCTAAACCCTAGGCCGCGTCCTAACCCCTGCACCCTAAACCCTAGGCCGCGCCCTAACCCCTGCACCCTAAACCCTAGGCCGCGCCCTAAGCCCTGCACCCTAAACCCTATGGTGGGCCCTAAGCCCTGCACCCTAAACCCTAGGCCGCGCCCTAACCCCTGCACCCTAAACCCTAGGCCGCGCCCTAACCCCTGCACCCTAAACCCTAGGCCGCGCCCTAACCCCTGCACCCTAAACCCTAGGCCGCGCCCTAACCCCTGCACCCTAAACCCTATGTGGCACCTGAACACCTGCACCCTAAACCCTAGGCCGCGCCCTAAGCCCTGCACCCTAAACCCTAGGCCGCGCCCTAACCCCTGCACCCTAAACCCTAGGCCGCGCCCTAAGCCCTGCACCCTAAACCCTAGGCCGCGCCCTAAGCCCTGCACCCTAAACCCTAGGCCGCGCCCTAACCCCTGCACCCTAAACCCTAGGCCGCGCCCTAACCCCTGCACCCTAAACCCTAGGCCGCGCCCTAAGCCCTGCACCCTAAACCCTAGGCCGCGCCCTAACCCCTGCACCCTAAACCCTAGGCCGCGCCCTAACCCCTGCACCCTAAACCCTACGCCGCGCCCTAAGCCCTGCACCCTAAACCCTATGCCGCGCCGTAAGCCCTGCACCCTAAACCCTAGGCCGCGCCCTAACCCCTGCACCCTAAACCCTAGGCCGCGCCCTAAGCCCTGCACCCTAAACCCTAGGCCGCGCCCTAAGCCCTGCACCCTAAACCCTAGGCCGTGCCCTAAGCCCTGCACCCTAAACCCTAGGCCGCGCCCTAACCCCTGCACCCTAAACCCTAGGCCGCGCCCTAACCCCTGCACCCTAAACCCTAGGCCGCGCCCTAACCCCTGCACCCTAAACCCTAGGCCGCGCCCTAACCTTTTTACCCTAAACCCTAGGCCGCGCCCTAAGCCCTGCACCCTAAACCCTAGGCCGCGCACTTAGCCCTGCACCCTAAACCCTAGGCCGCGCCCTAACCCCTACACCCGAAACCCTAGGCCGCGCCCTAACCCCTGCACCCTAAACCCTAGGCCGCGCCCTAAGCCGTACACCCTAAACCCTAGGCCGCGCCCTAACCCCTGCACCCTAAACCCTAGGACGCGCCCTTACCCCTGCACCCTAAACCCTACGCCGCGCCCTAACCCCTGCACCCTAAACCCTAGGCCGCGCCCTAACCCCTGCACCCTAAACCCTACGCCGCGCCCTAAGCCCTGCACCCTAAACCCTAGGCCGCGCCCTAACCCCTGCACCTTAAACCCTAGGCCGCGCCCTAAGCCCTGCACCCTAAACCCTAGGCCGCGCACTAAGCCCTGCACCCTAAACCCTAGGCCGCGCCCTAACCCCTGCACCCTAAACCCTACGCCGCGCCCTAAGCCCTGCACCCTAAACCCTAGGCCGCGCACTAAGCCCTGCACCCTATACCCTAGGCCGCGCCCTAACCCCTACACCCGAAACCCTAGGCCGCGCCCTAACCCCTGCACCCTAAACCCTAGGCCGCGCCCTAAGCCGTACACCCTAAACCCTAGGCCGCGCCCTAAGCCCTGCACCCTAAACCCTAGGGCGCGCCCTAAGCCCGGCACCCTAAACCCTAGTCCGCGCCCTAAGCCCTGCACCCTAAACCCTAGGCCGCGCCCTAACCCCTGCACCCTAAACCCTATGCCGCGCCCTAAACCGTGCACCCTAAACCCTAGGCCGCGCCCTAACCCCTGCACCCTAAACCCTAGGCCGCGCCCTAAGCCCTGCATCCTAAACCCTAGGCCGCGCCCTAAGCCCTGCTCCCTAAACCCTAGGCCGCGCCCTAACCCCTGCACCCTAAACCCTAGGTTGCACCCTAACCCCTGCACCCTAAACCCTAGGCCGCGCCCTAAGACCTGCACCCTAAACCCTAGGCCGCGCCCTAACCCCTGCACCCTAAACCCTAGGACGCGCCCTTACCCCTGCACCCTAAACCCTACGCCGCGCCCTAACCCCTGCACCCTAAACCCTAGGCCGCGCCCTAACCCCTGCACCCTAAACCCTACGCCGCGCCCTAAGCCCTGCACCCTAAACCCTAGGCCGCGCCCTAACCCCTGCACCTTAAACCCTAGGCCGCGCCCTAAGCCCTGCACCCTAAACCCTAGGCCGCGCACTAAGCCCTGCACCCTAAACCCTAGGCCGCGCCCTAACCCCTGCACCCTAAACCCTACGCCGCGCCCTAAGCCCTGCACCCTAAACCCTAGGCCGCGCACTAAGCCCTGCACCCTAAACCCTAGGCCGCGCCCTAACCCCTACACCTGAAACCCTAGGCCGCGCCCTAACCCCTGCACCCTAAACCCTAGGCCGCGCCCTAAGCCGTACACCCTAAACCCTAGGCCGCGCCCTAAGCCCTGCACCCTAAACCCTAGGGCGTGCCCTAAGCCCTGCACCCTAAACCCTAGTCCGCGCCCTAAGCCCTGCACCCTAAACCCTAGGCCGCGCCCTAACCCCTGCACCCTAAACCCTATGCCGCGCCCTAAACCGTGCACCCTAAACCCTAGGCCGCGCCCTAACCCCTGCACCCTAAACCCTAGGCCGCGCCCTAAGCCCTGCACCCTAAACCCTAGGACGCGCCCTAAGCCCTGCACCGTAAACCCTAGGCCGCACCCTAACCCCTGCACCCTAAACCCTAGGTTGCACCCTAACCCCTGCACCCTAAACCCTAGGCCGCGCCCTAAGACCTGCACCCTAAACCCTAGGCCGCGCCCTAACCCCTGCACCCTAAACCCTAGGCCGCGCCCTTACCCCTGCACCCTAAACCCTACGCCGCGCCCTAACCCCTGCACCCTAAACCCTAGGCCGCGCCCTAACCCCTGCACCCTAAACCCTACGCCGCGCCCTAAGCCCTGCACCCTAAACCCTAGGCCGCGCCCTAACCCCTGCACCTTAAACCCTAGGCCGCGCCCTAAGCCCTGCACCCTAAACCCTAGGCCGCGCACTAAGCCCTGCACCCTAAACCCTAGGCCGCGCCCTAACCCCTGCACCCTGAACCCTACGCCGCGCCCTAAGCCCTGCACCCTAAACCCTATGGTGGGCCCTAAGCCCTGCACCCTAAACCCTAGGCCGCGCCCTAACCCCTGCACCCTAAACCCTAGGCCGCGCCCTAACCCCTGCACCCTAAACCCTAGGCCGCGCCCTAACCCCTGCACCCTAAACCCTAGGCCGCGCCCTAACCCCTGCACCCAAAACCCTAGGCCGCGCCCTAAGCCCTGCACCCTAAACCCTAGGCCGCGCCCTAAGCCCTGCACCCTAAACCCTAGGCCGCGCCCTAACCCCTGCACCCTAAACCCTAGGCCGCGCCCTAACCCCTGCACCCTAAACCCTAGGCCGCGCCCTAACCCCTGCACCCTAAACCCTATGTGGCACCTGAACACCTGCACCCTAAACCCTAGGCCGCGCCCTAAGCCCTGCACCCTAAACCCTAGGCCGCGCCCTAACCCCTGCACCCTAAACCCTAGGCCGCGCCCTAAGCCCTGCACCCTAAACCCTAGGCCGCGCCCTAACCCCTGCACCCTAAACCCTAGGCCGCGCCCTAACCCCTGCACCCTAAACCCTAGGCCGCGCCCTAACCCCTGCACCCTAAACCCTAGGCCGCGCCCGAACGCGTGCACCCTAAACCCTCGGCCGCGCCCTAACCCCTGCACCCTAAACCCTACGCCACGCCCTAAGCCCTGCACCCTAAACCCTATGCTGCGCCCTAAGCCCTGCACCCTAAACCCTAGGCCGCGCCCTAACCCCTGCACCCTAAACCCTAGGCCGCACCCTAAGCCGTGCACCCTAAACCCTAGGCCGCGCCCTAAGCCCTGCACCCTAAACCCTATGTGGCACCTGAACACCTGCACCCTAAACCCTAGTCCGCGCCCTAAGCCCTGCACCCTAAACCCTAGGCCGCGCCCTAACCCCTGCACCCTAAACCCTACGCCGCGCCCTAAGCCCTGCACCCTAAACCCTATGGTGGGCCCTAAGCCCTGCACCCTAAACCCTAGGCCGCGCCCTAACCCCTGCACCCTAAACCCTAGGCCGCGCACTAAGCCCTGCACCCTAAACCCTAGGCCGCGCCCTAACCCCTGCACCCTAAACCCTACGCCGCGCCCTAAGCCCTGCACCCTAAACCTTAGGCCGCGCACTAAGCCCTGCACCATAAACCCTAGGCCGCGCCCTAACCCCTACACCCGAAACCCTAGGCCGCGCCCTAACCCCTGCACCCTAAACCCTAGGCCGCGCCCTAAGCCGTACACCCTAAACCCTAGGCCGCGCCCTAAGCCCTGCACCCTAAACCCTAGGGCGCGCCCTAAGCCCTGCACCCTAAACCCTAGTCCGCGCCCTAAGCCCTGCACCCTAAACCCTAGGCCGCGCCCTAACCCCTGCACCCTAAACCCTAGGCCGCGCCCTAAACCGTGCACCCTAAACCCTAGGCCGCGCCCTAACCCCTGCACCCTAAACCCTAGGCCGCGCCCTAAGCCCTGCATCCTAAACCCTAGGCCGCGCCCTAAGCCCTGCTCCCTAAACCCTAGGCCGCGCCCTAACCCCTGCACCCTAAACCCTAGGTTGCACCCTAACCCCTGCACCCTAAACCCTAGGCCGCGCCCTAAGACCTGCACCCTAAACCCTAGGCCGCGCCCTACCCCCTGCACCCTAAACCCTAGGACGCGCCCTTACCCCTGCACCCTAAACCCTACGCCGCGCCCTAACCCCTGCACCCTAAACCCTAGGCCGCGCCCTAACCCCTGCACCCTAAACCCTACGCCGCGCCCTAAGCCCTGCACCCTAAACCCTAGGCCGCGCCCTAACCCCTGCACCTTAAACCCAAGGCCGCGCCCTAAGCCCTGCACCCTAAACCCTAGGCCGCGCACTAAGCCCTGCACCCTAAACCCTAGGCCGCGCCCTAACCCCTGCACCCTAAACCCTACGCCGCGCCCTAAGCCCTGCACCCTAAACCCTAGGCCGCGCACTAAGCCCTGCACCCTAAACCCTAGGCCGCGCCCTAACCCCTACACCCGAAACCCTAGGCCGCGCCCTAACCCCTGCACCCTAAACCCTAGGCCGCGCCCTAAGCCGTACACCCTAAACCCTAGGCCGCGCCCTAAGCCCTGCACCCTAAACCCTAGGCCGCGCCCTAACCCCTGCACCCTAAACCCTATGCCGCGCCCTAAACCGTGCACCCTAAACCCTAGGCCGCGCCCTAACCCCTGCACCCTAAACCCTAGGCCGCGCCCTAAGCCCTGCACCCTAAACCCTAGGACGCGCCCTAAGCCCTGCACCGTAAACCCTAGGCCGCGCCCTAACCCCTGCACCCTAAACCCTAGGTTGCACCCTAACCCCTGCACCCTAAACCCTAGGCCGCGCCCTAAGACCTGCACCCTAAACCCTAGGCCGCGCCCTAACCCCTGCACCCTAAACCCTAGGCCGCGCCCTTACCCCTGCACCCTAAACCCTACGCCGCGCCCTAACCCCTGCACCCTAAACCCTAGGCCGCGCCCTAACCCCTGCACCCTAAACCCTACGCCGCGCCCTAAGCCCTGCACCCTAAACCCTAGGCCGCGCCCTAACCCCTGCACCCTAAACCCTAGGCCGCGCCCTAACCCCTGCACCCTAAACCCTAGGCCGCGCCCTAACCCCTGCACCCTAAACCCTAGGCCGCGCCCTAACCTTTTTACCCTAAACCCTAGGCCGCGCCCTAAGCCCTGCACCCTAAACCCTAGGCCGCGCACTAAGCCCTGCACCCTAAACCCTAGGCCGCGCCCTAACCCCTACACCCGAAACCCTAGGCCGCGCCCTAACCCCTGCACCCTAAACCCTAGGCCGCGCCCTAAGCCGTACACCCTAAACCCTAGGCCGCGCCCTAAGCCCTGCACCCTAAACCCTAGGGCGCGCCCTAAGCCCTGCACCCTAAACCCTAGGCCGCGCCCTAAGCCCTGCACCCTAAACCCTAGGCCGCGCCCTAACCCCTGCACCCTAAACCCTATGCCGCGCCCTAAACCGTGCACCCTAAACCCTAGGCCGCGCCCTAACCCCTGCACCCTAAACCCTAGGCCGCGCCCTAAGCCCTGCACCCTAAACCCTAGGCCGCGCCCTAAGCCCTGCACCCTAAACCCTAGGCCGCGCCCTAACCCCTGCACCCTAAACCCTAGGTTGCACCCTAACCCCTGCACCCTAAACCCTAGGCCGCACCCTAAGCCGTGCACCCTAAACCCTAGGCCGCGCCCTAAGCCCTGCACCCTAAACCCTATGTGGCACCTGAACACCTGCACCCTAAACCCTAGTCCGCGCCCTAAGCCCTGCACCCTAAACCCTAGGCCGCGCCCTAACCCCTGCACCCTAAACCCTAGGCCGCGCCCTAACCCCTGCACCCTAAACCCTACGCCGCGCCCTAAGCCCTGCACCCTAAACCCTATGGTGGGCCCTAAGCCCTGCACCCTAAACCCTAGGCCGCGCCCTAACCCCTGCACTCTAAACCCTAGGCCGCGCCCTAACCCCTGCACCCTAAACCCTAGGCAGCGCCCTAACCCCTGCACCCTAAACCCTAGGCCGCGCCCTAACCCCTGCACCCTAAACCCTAGGCCGCGCCCTAAGCCCTGCACCCTAAACCCTAGGCCGCGCCCTAAGCCCTGCACCCTAAACCCTAGGCCGCGCCCTAAGCCCTGCACCCTAAACCCTAGGCCGCGCCCTAACCCCTGCACCCTAAACCCTATGTGGCACCTGAACACCTGCACCCTAAACCCTAGGCCGCGCCCTAACCCCTGCACCCTAAACCCTATGGTGGGCCCTAAGCCCTGCACCCTAAACCCTAGGCCGCGCCCTAACCCCTGCACCCTAAACCCTAGGCCGCGCCCTAACCCCTGCACCCTAAACCCTAGGCCGCGCCCTAACCCCTGCACCCTAAACCCTAGGCCGCGCCCTAACCCCTGCACCCTAAACCCTAGGCCGCGCCCGAACGCGTGCACCCTAAACCCTCGGCCGCGCCCTAACCCCTGCACCCTAAACCCTACGCCACGCCCTAAGCCCTGCACCCTAAACCCTATGCTGCGCCCTAAGCCCTGCACCCTAAACCCTAGGCCGCGCCCTAACCCCTGCACCCTAAACCCTAGGCCGCACCCTAAGCCGTGCACCCTAAACCCTAGGCCGCGCCCTAAGCCCTGCACCCTAAACCCTATGTGGCACCTGAACACCTGCACCCTAAACCCTAGTCCGCGCCCTAAGCCCTGCACCCTAAACCCTAGGCCGCGCCCTAACCCCTGCACCCTAAACCCTAGGCCGCGCCCTAAGCCCTGCACCCTAAACCCTAGGCCGCGCACTAAGCCCTGCACCCTAAACCCTAGTCCGCGCCCTAACCCCTGCACCCGAAACCCTAGGCCGCGCCCTAAGCCCTGCACCCTAAACCCTAGGCCGCGCCCTAACCCCTCCACCCTAAACCCTTGGCCGCGCCCTAAGCCCTGCACCCTAAACCCTAGGCCGCGCCCTAACCCCTGCACACTAAACCCTAGGCCGCGCCCTAACCCCTGCACCCTAAACCCTAGGCCGCGCCCTAACCCCTGCACCCTAAACCCTAGGCCGCGCCCTAAGCCCTGCACCCTAAACCCTAGGCCGCGCCCTAACCCCTGCTCCCTAAACCCTAGGCCGCGCCCTAAGCCCTGCACCCTAAACCCTATGCCGCGCCCTAAGCCCTGCACCCTAAACCCTAGGCCGCGCACTAAGCCCTGCACCCTAAACCCTAGGCCGCGCCCTAACCCCTGCACCCTAAAGCCTAGGCCGCGCCCTAAGCCCTGCACCCTAAACCCTAGGCCGCGCCCTAACCCCTGCACCCTAAACCCTAGGCCGCGCCCTAACCCCTGCACCCTAAACCCTAGGCCGCGCCCTAGCCCCTGCACCCTAAACCCTAGGCCGCGTCCTAACCCCTGCACCCTAAACCCTAGGCCGCGCCCTAACCCCTGCACCCTAAACCCTAGGCCGCGCCCTAAGCCCTGCACCCTAAACCCTATGGTGGGCCCTAAGCCCTGCACCCTAAACCCTAGGCCGCGCCCTAACCCCTGCACCCTAAACCCTAGGCCGCGCCCTAACCCCTGCACCCTAAACCCTAGGCCGCGCCCTAACCCCTGCACCCTAAACCCTAGGCCGCGCCCTAACCCCTGCACCCTAAACCCTATGTGGCACCTGAACACCTGCACCCTAAACCCTAGGCCGCGCCCTAAGCCCTGCACCCTAAACCCTAGGCCGCGCCCTAACCCCTGCACCCTAAACCCTAGGCCGCGCCCTAAGCCCTGCACCCTAAACCCTAGGCCGCGCCCTAAGCCCTGCACCCTAAACCCTAGGCCGCGCCCTAACCCCTGCACCCTAAACCCTAGGCCGCGCCCTAACCCCTGCACCCTAAACCCTAGGCCGCGCCCTAAGCCCTGCACCCTAAACCCTAGGCCGCGCCCTAACCCCTGCACCCTAAACCCTAGGCCGCGCCCTAACCCCTGCACCCTAAACCCTACGCCGCGCCCTAAGCCCTGCACCCTAAACCCTATGCCGCGCCGTAAGCCCTGCACCCTAAACCCTAGGCCGCGCCCTAACCCCTGCACCCTAAACCCTAGGCCGCGCCCTAAGCCCTGCACCCTAAACCCTAGGCCGCGCCCTAAGCCCTGCACCCTAAACCCTAGGCCGTGCCCTAAGCCCTGCACCCTAAACCCTAGGCCGCGCCCTAACCCCTGCACCCTAAACCCTAGGCCGCGCCCTAACCCCTGCACCCTAAACCCTAGGCCGCGCCCTAACCCCTGCACCCTAAACCCTAGGCCGCGCCCTAACCTTTTTACCCTAAACCCTAGGCCGCGCCCTAAGCCCTGCACCCTAAACCCTAGGCCGCGCACTTAGCCCTGCACCCTAAACCCTAGGCCGCGCCCTAACCCCTACACCCGAAACCCTAGGCCGCGCCCTAACCCCTGCACCCTAAACCCTAGGCCGCGCCCTAAGCCGTACACCCTAAACCCTAGGCCGCGCCCTAACCCCTGCACCCTAAACCCTAGGACGCGCCCTTACCCCTGCACCCTAAACCCTACGCCGCGCCCTAACCCCTGCACCCTAAACCCTAGGCCGCGCCCTAACCCCTGCACCCTAAACCCTACGCCGCGCCCTAAGCCCTGCACCCTAAACCCTAGGCCGCGCCCTAACCCCTGCACCTTAAACCCTAGGCCGCGCCCTAAGCCCTGCACCCTAAACCCTAGGCCGCGCACTAAGCCCTGCACCCTAAACCCTAGGCCGCGCCCTAACCCCTGCACCCTAAACCCTACGCCGCGCCCTAAGCCCTGCACCCTAAACCCTAGGCCGCGCACTAAGCCCTGCACCCTATACCCTAGGCCGCGCCCTAACCCCTACACCCGAAACCCTAGGCCGCGCCCTAACCCCTGCACCCTAAACCCTAGGCCGCGCCCTAAGCCGTACACCCTAAACCCTAGGCCGCGCCCTAAGCCCTGCACCCTAAACCCTAGGGCGCGCCCTAAGCCCGGCACCCTAAACCCTAGTCCGCGCCCTAAGCCCTGCACCCTAAACCCTAGGCCGCGCCCTAACCCCTGCACCCTAAACCCTATGCCGCGCCCTAAACCGTGCACCCTAAACCCTAGGCCGCGCCCTAACCCCTGCACCCTAAACCCTAGGCCGCGCCCTAAGCCCTGCATCCTAAACCCTAGGCCGCGCCCTAAGCCCTGCTCCCTAAACCCTAGGCCGCGCCCTAACCCCTGCACCCTAAACCCTAGGTTGCACCCTAACCCCTGCACCCTAAACCCTAGGCCGCGCCCTAAGACCTGCACCCTAAACCCTAGGCCGCGCCCTAACCCCTGCACCCTAAACCCTAGGACGCGCCCTTACCTTTGCACCCTAAACCCTACGCCGCGCCCTAACCCCTGCACCCTAAACCCTAGGCCGCGCCCTAACCCCTGCACCCTAAACCCTACGCCGCGCCCTAAGCCCTGCACCCTAAACCCTAGGCCGCGCCCTAACCCCTGCACCTTAAACCCTAGGCCGCGCCCTAAGCCCTGCACCCTAAACCCTAGGCCGCGCACTAAGCCCTGCACCCTAAACCCTAGGCCGCGCCCTAACCCCTGCACCCTAAACCCTACGCCGCGCCCTAAGCCCTGCACCCTAAACCCTAGGCCGCGCACTAAGCCCTGCACCCTAAACCCTAGGCCGCGCCCTAACCCCTACACCTGAAACCCTAGGCCGCGCCCTAACCCCTGCACCCTAAACCCTAGGCCGCGCCCTAAGCCGTACACCCTAAACCCTAGGCCGCGCCCTAAGCCCTGCACCCTAAACCCTAGGGCGTGCCCTAAGCCCTGCACCCTAAACCCTAGTCCGCGCCCTAAGCCCTGCACCCTAAACCCTAGGCCGCGCCCTAACCCCTGCACCCTAAACCCTATGCCGCGCCCTAAACCGTGCACCCTAAACCCTAGGCCGCGCCCTAACCCCTGCACCCTAAACCCTAGGCCGCGCCCTAAGCCCTGCACCCTAAACCCTAGGACGCGCCCTAAGCCCTGCACCGTAAACCCTAGGCCGCACCCTAACCCCTGCACCCTAAACCCTAGGTTGCACCCTAACCCCTGCACCCTAAACCCTAGGCCGCGCCCTAAGACCTGCACCCTAAACCCTAGGCCGCGCCCTAACCCCTGCACCCTAAACCCTAGGCCGCGCCCTTACCCCTGCACCCTAAACCCTACGCCGCGCCCTAACCCCTGCACCCTAAACCCTAGGCCGCGCCCTAACCCCTGCACCCTAAACCCTACGCCGCGCCCTAAGCCCTGCACCCTAAACCCTAGGCCGCGCCCTAACCCCTGCACCTTAAACCCTAGGCCGCGCCCTAAGCCCTGCACCCTAAACCCTAGGCCGCGCACTAAGCCCTGCACCCTAAACCCTAGGCCGCGCCCTAACCCCTGCACCCTGAACCCTACGCCGCGCCCTAAGCCCTGCACCCTAAACCCTATGGTGGGCCCTAAGCCCTGCACCCTAAACCCTAGGCCGCGCCCTAACCCCTGCACCCTAAACCCTAGGCCGCGCCCTAACCCCTGCACCCTAAACCCTAGGCCGCGCCCTAACCCCTGCACCCTAAACCCTAGGCCGCGCCCTAACCCCTGCACCCAAAACCCTAGGCCGCGCCCTAAGCCCTGCACCCTAAACCCTAGGCCGCGCCCTAAGCCCTGCACCCTAAACCCTAGGCCGCGCCCTAACCCCTGCACCCTAAACCCTAGGCCGCGCCCTAACCCCTGCACCCTAAACCCTAGGCCGCGCCCTAACCCCTGCACCCTAAACCCTATGTGGCACCTGAACACCTGCACCCTAAACCCTAGGCCGCGCCCTAAGCCCTGCACCCTAAACCCTAGGCCGCGCCCTAACCCCTGCACCCTAAACCCTAGGCCGCGCCCTAAGCCCTGCACCCTAAACCCTAGGGCGCGCCCTAAGCCCTGCACCCTAAACCCTAGTCCGCGCCCTAAGCCCTGCACCCTAAACCCTAGGCCGCGCCCTAACCCCTGCACCCTAAACCCTATGCCGCGCCCTAAACCGTGCACCCTAAACCCTAGGCCGCGCCCTAACCCCTGCACCCTAAACCCTAGGCCGCGCCCTAAGCCCTGCATCCTAAACCCTAGGCCGCGCCCTAAGCCCTGCTCCCTAAACCCTAGGCCGCGCCCTAACCCCTGCACCCTAAACCCTAGGTTGCACCCTAACCCCTGCACCCTAAACCCTAGGCCGCGCCCTAAGACCTGCACCCTAAACCCTAGGCCGCGCCCTACCCCCTGCACCCTAAACCCTAGGACGCGCCCTTACCCCTGCACCCTAAACCCTACGCCGCGCCCTAACCCCTGCACCCTAAACCCTAGGCCGCGCCCTAACCCCTGCACCCTAAACCCTAGGCCGCGCCCTAACCCCTGCACCCTAAACCCTACGCCGCGCCCTAAGCCCTGCACCCTAAACCCTAGGCCGCGCCCTAACCCCTGCACCTTAAACCCTAGGCCGCGCCCTAAGCCCTGCACCCTAAACCCTAGGCCGCGCACTAAGCCCTGCACCCTAAACCCTAGGCCGCGCCCTAACCCCTGCACCCTAAACCCTAGTCCGCGCCCTAAGCCCTGCACCCTAAACCCTATGGTGGGCCCTAAGCCCTGCACCCTAAACCCTAGGCCGCGCCCTAACCCCTGCACCCTAAACCCTAGGCCGCGCCCTAACCCTTGCACCCTAAACCCTAGGCCGCGCCCTAAGCCCTGCACCCTAAACCCTAGGCCGCGCCCTAACCCCTGCACCCAAAACCCTAGGCCGCGCCCTAAGCCCTGCACCCTAAACCCTAGGCCGCGCCCTAAGCCCTGCACCCTAAACCCTAGGCCACGCCCTAACCCCTGCACCCTAAACCCTAGGCCGCGCCCTAACCCCTGCACCCTAAACCATAGGCCGCGCCCTAACCCCTGCACCCTAAACCCTATGTGGCACCTGAACACCTGCACCCTAAACCCTAGGCCGCGCCCTAAGCCCTGCACCCTAAACCCTAGGCCGCGCCCTAACCCCTGCACCCTAAACCCTAGGCCGCGCCCTAAGCCCTGCACCCTAAACCCTAGGCCGCGCCCTAACCCCTGCACCCTAAACCCTAGGCCGCGCCCTAACCCTGCACCCTAAACCCTAGGCCGCGCCCTAACCCCTGCACCCTAAACCCTAGGCCGCGCCCGAACGCGTGCACCCTAAACCCTCGGCCGCGCCCTAACCCCTGCACCCTAAACCCTACGCCACGCCCTAAGCCCTGCACCCTAAACCCTATGCTGCGCCCTAAGCCCTGCACCCTAAACCCTAGGCCGCGCCCTAACCCCTGCACCCTAAACCCTAGGCCGCACCCTAAGCCGTGCACCCTAAACCCTAGGCCGCGCCCTAAGCCCTGCACCCTAAACCCTATGTGGCACCTGAACACCTGCACCCTAAACCCTAGTCCGCGCCCTAAGCCCTGCACCCTAAACCCTAGGCCGCGCCCTAACCCCTGCACCCTAAACCCTAGGCCGCGCCCTAACCCCTGCACCCTAAACCCTACGGCCGCGCCCTAAGCCCTGCACCCTAAACCCTATGGTGGGCCCTAAGCCCTGCACCCTAAACCCTAGGCCGCGCCCTAACCCCTACACCCTAAACCCTAGGCCGCGCCCTAACCCCTGCACCCTAAACCCTAGGCCGCGCCCTAACCCCTGCACCCTAAACCCTAGGCCGCGCCCTAACCCCTGCACCCAAAACCCTAGGCCGCGCCCTAAGCCCTGCACCCTAAACCCTAGGCCGCGCCCTAAGCCCTGCACCCTAAACCCTAGGCCGCGCCCTAACCCCTGCACCCTAAACCCTAGGCCGCGCCCTAACCCCTGCACCCTAAACCCTATGTGGCACCTGAACACCTGCACCCTAAACCCTAGGCCGCGCCCTAAGCCCTGCACCCTAAACCCTAGGCCGCGCCCTAACCCCTGCACCCTAAACCCTAGGCCGCGCCCTAAGCCCTGCACCCTAAACCCTAGGCCGCGCCCTAACCCCCTGCACCCTAAACCCTAGGCCGCGCCCTAACCCCTGCACCCTAAACCCTAGGCCGCGCCCTAAGCCCTGCACCCTAAACCCTAGGCCGCGCCCGAACGCGTGCACCCTAAACCCTCGGCCGCGCCCTAACCCCTGCACCCTAAACCCTACGCCACGCCCTAAGCCCTGCACCCTAAACCCTATGCTGCGCCCTAATCCCTGCACCCTAAACCCTAGGCCGCGCCCTAACCCCTGCACCCTAAACCCTAGGCCGCACCCTAAGCCGTGCACCCTAAACCCTAGGCCGCGCCCTAAGCCCTGCACCCTAAACCCTATGTGGCACCTGAACACCTGCACCCTAAACCCTAGTCCGCGCCCTAAGCCCTGCACCCTAAACCCTAGGCCGCGCCCTAACCCCTGCACCCTAAACCCTAGGCCGCGCCCTAAGCCCTGCACCCTAAACCCTAGGCCGCGCCCTAAGCCCTGCACCCTAAACCCTAGGCCGCGCCCTAACCCCTGCACCCTAAACCCTAGGCCGCGCCCTAACCCCTGCACCCTAAACCCTACGCCGCGCCCTAAGCCCTGCACCCTAAACCCTATGCTGCGCCCTAAGCCCTGCACCCTAAACCCTAGGCCGCGCCCTAACCCCTGCACCCTAAACCCTAGGCCGCGCCCTAAGCCCTGCACCCTAAACCCTAGGCCGCGCCCTAAGCCCTGCACCCTAAACCCTAGGCCGTGCCCTAAGCCCTGCACCCTAAACCCTAGGCCGCGCCCTAACCCCTGCACCCTAAACCCTACGCCGCGCCCTAACCCCTGCACCCTAAACCCTAGGCCGCGCCCTAACCCCTGCACCCTAAACCCTAGGCCGCGCCCTAACCTTTTTACCCTAAACCCTAGGCCGCGCCCTAAGCCCTGCACCCTAAACCCTAGGCCGCGCACTAAGCCCTGCACCCTAAACCCTAGGCCGCGCCCTAACCCCTACACCCGAAACCCTAGGCCGCGCCCTAACCCCTGCACCCTAAACCCTAGGCCGCGCCCTATGCCGTACACCCTAAACCCTAGGCCGCGCCCTAAGCCCTGCACCCTAAACCCTAGGGCGCGCCCTAAGCCCTGCACCCTAAACCCTAGTCCGCGCCCTAAGCCCTGCACCCTAAACCCTAGGCCGCGCCCTAACCCCTGCACCCTAAACCCTATGCCGCGCCCTAAACCGTGCACCCTAAACCCTAGGCCGCGCCCTAACCCCTGCACCCTAAACCCTAGGCCGCGCCCTAAGCCCTGCACCCTAAACCCTAGGCCGCGCCCTATGCCCTGCACCCCTAAACCCTAGGCCGCGCCCTAACCCCTGCACCCTAAACCCTAGGTTGCACCCTAACCCCTGCACCCTAAACCCTACGCCGCGCCCTAAGCCCTGCACCCTAAACCCGAGGCCGCGCCCTAACCCCTGCACCTTAAACCCTAGGCCGCGCCCTAAGCCCTGCACCCTAAACCCTAGGCCTCGCACTAAGCCCTGCACCCTAAACGCTAGGCCGCGCCCTAACCCCTGCACCCTAAACCCTACGCCGCGCCCTAAGCCCTGCACCCTAAACCCTAGGCCGCGCACTAAGCCCTGCACCCTAAACCCTAGGCCGCGCCCTAACCCCTACACCCGAAACCCTAGGCCGCGCCCTAACCCCTGCACCCTAAACCCTAGGCCGCGCCCTAAGCCGTACACCCTAAACCCTAGGCCGCGCCCTAAGCCCTGCACCCTAAACCCTAGGGCGCGCCCTAAGCCCTGCACCCTAAACCCTAGTCCGCGCCCTAAGCCCTGCACCCTAAACCCTAGGCCGCGCCCTAACCCCTGCACCCTAAACCCTATGCCGCGCCCTAAACCATGCACCCTAAACCCTAGGCCGCGCCCTAACCCCTGCACCCTAAACCCTAGGCCGCGCCCTAAGCCCTGCACCCTAAACCCTAGGACGCGCCCTAAGCCCTGCACCCTAAACCCTAGGCCGCGCCCTAACCCCTGCACCCTAAACCCTAGGTTGCACCCTAACCCCTGCACCCTAAACCCTAGGCCGCGCCCTAAGACCTGCACCCTAAACCCTAGGCCGCGCCCTAACCCCTGCACCCTAAACCCTAGGCCGCGCCCTTACCCCTGCACCCTAAACCCTACGCCGCGCCCTAACCCCTGCACCCTAAACCCTAGGCCGCGCCCTAACCCCTGCACCCTAAACCCTACGCCGCGCCCTAAGCCCTGCACCCTAAACCCTAGGCCGCGCCCTAACCCCTGCACCTTAAACCCTAGGCCGCGCCCTAAGCCCTGCACCCTAAACCCTAGGCCGCGCACTAAGCCCTGCACCCTAAACCCTAGGCCGCGCCCTAACCCCTGCACCCTAAACCCTACGCCGCGCCCTAAGCCCTGCACCCTAAACCCTATGGTGGGCCCTAAGCCCTGCACCCTAAACCCTAGGCCGCACCCTAACCCCTGCACCCTAAACCCTAGGCCGCGCCCTAACCCCTGCACCCTAAACCCTAGGCCGCGCCCTAACCCCTGCACCCTAAACCCTAGGCCGCGCCCTAACCCCTGCACCCAAAACCCTAGGCCGCGCCCTAAGCCCTGCACCCTAAACCCTAGGCCGCGCCCTAAGCCCTGCACCCTAAACCCTAGGCCGCGCCCTAACCCCTGCACCCTAAACCCTAGGCCGTGCCCTAACCCCTGCACCCTAAACCCTATGTGGCACCTGAACACCTGCACCCTAAACCCTAGGCCGCGCCCTAAGCCCTGCACCCTAAACCCTAGGCCGCGCCCTAACCCCTGCACCCTAAACCCTAGGCCGCGCCCTAAGCCCTGCACCCTAAACCCTAGGCCGCGCCCTAACCCCTGCACCCTAAACCCTAGGCCGTGCCCTAACCCCTGCACCCTAAACCCTAGGCCGCGCCCTAACCCCTGCACCCTAAACCCTAGGCCGCGCCCGAACGCGTGCACCCTAAACCCTCGGCCGCGCCCTAACCCCTGCACCCTAAACCCTACGCCACGCCCTAAGCCCTGCACCCTAAACCCTATGCTGCGCCCTAAGCCCTGCACCCTAAACCCTAGGCCGCGCCCTAAGCCCTGCTCCCTAAACCCTAGGCCGCGGCCTAACCCCTGCACCCTAAACCCTAGGCCGCGCCCTAAGCCCTGCACCCTAAACCCTAGGCCGCGTCCTAAGCCCTGCACCCTAATCCCTACGCTGCGCCCTAACCCCTGCACCCTAAACCCCTAGGCCGCGCCTTAACCCCTGCACCCTAAACCCTACGCCGCGCCCTAAGCCCTGCACCCTAAACCCTAGGCCGCGCCCTAACCCCTGCACCTTAAACCCTAGGCCGCGCCCTAAGCCCTGCACCCTAAACCCTTGGCCGCGCACTAAGCCCTGCACCCTAAACCCTAGGCCGCGCCCTAACCCCTGCACCCTAAACCCTACGCCGCGCCCTAAGCCCTGCACCCTAAACCCTATGGTGGGCCCTAAGCCCTGCACCCTAAACCCTAGGCCGCGCCCTAACCCCTGCACCCTAAACCCTAGGCCGCGCCCTAACCCCTGCACCCTAAACCCTAGGCCGCGCCCTAACCCCTGCACCCGAAACCCTAGGCCGCGCCCTAACCCCTGCACCCTAAACCCTAGGCCGCGCCCTAAGCCCTGCACCCTAAACCCTAGGCCGCGCCCTAAGCCCTGCACCCTAAACCCTAGGCCGCGCCCTAACCCCTGCACCCTAAACCCTAGGCCGCGCCCTAAGCCCTGCACCCTAAACCCTAGGCCGCGCCCTAACCCCTGCACCCTAAACCCTATGTGGCACCTGAACACCTGCACCCTAAACCCTAGGCCGCGCCCTAAGCCCTGCACCCTAAACCCTAGGCCGCGCCCTAACCCCTGCACCCTAAACCCTAGGCCGCGCCCTAAGCCCTGCACCCTAAACCCTCGGCCGCGCCCTAACCCCTGCACCCTAAACCCTAGGCCGCGCCCTAACCCCTGCACCCTAAACCCTAGGCCGCGCCCTAAGCCCTGCACCCTAAACCCTAGGCCGCGCCCGAACGCGTGCACCCTAAACCCTCGGCCGCGCCCTAACCCCTGCACCCTAAACCCTACGCCACGCCCTAAGCCCTGCACCCTAAACCCTATGGTGCGCCCTAAGCCCTGCACCCTAAACCCTAGGCCGCGCCCTAAGCCCTGCACCCTAAACCCTAGGCCGCGGCCTAACCCCTGCACCCTAAACCCTAGGCCGCGCCCTAAGCCCTGCACCCTAAACCCTAGGCCGCGTCCTAAGCCCTGCACCCTAAACCCTAGGCCGCGCCCTAAGCCCTGCACCCTAAACCCTAGGCCGCGCCCTAAGCCCTGCACCCTAAACCCTAGGCCGCGCACTAAGCCCTGCACCCTAAACCCTAGTCCGCGCCCTAACCCCTGCACCCGAAACCCTAGGCCGCGCCCTAAGCCCTGCACCCTAAACCCTAGGCCGCGCCCTAACCCCTCCACCCTAAACCCTTGGCCGCGCCCTAAGCCCTGCACCCTAAACCCTAGGCCGCGCCCTAAGCCCTGCACCCTAAACCCTAGGCCGCGCCCTAACCCCTGCACCCTAAACCCTAGGCCGCGCCCTAACCCCTGCACCCTAAACCCTAGGCCGCGCCCTAACCCCTGCACCCTAAACCATAGGCCGCGCCCTAACCCCTGCACCCTAAACCCTAGGCCGCGCCCTAAGCCCTGCACCCTAAACCCTATGCCGCGCCCTAAGCCCTGCACCATAAACCCTAGGCCGCGCACTAAGCCCTGCACCCTAAACCCTAGGCCGCGCCCTAACCCCTGCACCCTAAAGCCTAGGCCGCGCCCTAAGCCCTGCACCCTAAACCCTAGGCCGCGCCCTAACCCCTGCACCCTAAACCCTAGGCCGCGCCCTAACCCCTGCACCCTAAACCCTAGGCCGCGCCCTAGCCCCTGCACCCTAAACCCTAGGCCGCGTCCTAACCCCTGCACCCTAAACCCTAGGCCGCGCCCTAACCCCTGCACCCTAAACCCTAGGCCGCGCCCTAAGCCCTGCACCCTAAACCCTATGGTGGGCCCTAAGCCCTGCACCCTAAACCCTAGGCTGCGCCCTAACCCCTGCACCCTAAACCCTAGGCCGCGCCCTAACCCCTGCACCCTAAACCCTAGGCCGCGCCCTAACCCCTGCACCCTAAACCCTAGGCCGCGCCCTAACCCCTGCACCCTAAACCCTATGTGGCACCTGAACACCTGCACCCTAAACCCTAGGCCGCGCCCTAAGCCCTGCACCCTAAACCCTAGGCCGCGCCCTAACCCCTGCACCCTAAACCCTAGGCCGCGCCCTAAGCCCTGCACCCTAAACCCTAGGCCGCGCCCTAAGCCCTACACCCTAAACCCTAGGCCGCGCCCTAACCCCTGCACCCTAAACCCTAGGCCGCGCCCTAACCCCTGCACCCTAAACCCTAGGCCACGCCCGAACCCGTGCACCCTAAACCCTAGGCCGCGCCCTAACCCCTGCACCCTAAAGCCTACGCCGCGTCCTAACCCCTGCACCCTAAACCCTATGCGGCGCCCTAAGCCCTGCACCCAAAACCCTAGGCCGCGCCCTAAGCCCTACACCCTAAACCCTAGGCCGCGCCCTAAGCCCTGCACCCTAAACCCTAGGCTGCGCCCTAACGCCTGCACCCTAAACCCTAGGCCGTGCCCTAAGCCCTGCACCCAAAACCCTAGGCCGCGCCCTAACCCCTGCACCCGAAACCCTAGGCCGCGCCCTAGCCCCTGTACCCTAAACCCTGGGTTGCGCGCTAAGCCCTGCACCCTAAACCCTAGGCCGCGCCCTAACCCCTGCACCCTAAATGCTAGGCCGTGCCCTAACCCCTGCACCCTAAACCCTAGGCCGCGCCCTAATCCATGCACCCTAAACCCTTGGCCGTGCCCTAAGCCCTGCACCCTATACCCTGGGCCGCGCTCTAACCCCTGCACCCTAAACCCTGGGCCGCCCCGAAACGCCTTCACAGTAAACCCTAGGCCGTTCCCTTATGCCACTCCTCACCTGTCTCATCCACGCCCCTCAACAGCCATCCCTCACCAGGCTCAGCCGCACACCTGAGCTGCCAGCCACTGCCAGGTTCAGCCTCACCCCTCTCCAGACACCTTTCAGCAGGATCAGCCACACCCCCCACTAGCCACTCCTCCCGAGGCACAGCCACACACCTCAGCTGCAATCCTTAACCAGGCTCAGCTACACACCTGAGCAGCCAGCCTGCACGAGGCTCAGCTACACCCCTCACCAACCATCCCTTTCCAGGCTCAGGCACAAAGCTCACCTCCATCCCTAACCAGGCTCAGCCAGGCTAGCACCAGGTTAGGCTAGGCTAGGCTACGCTAGGCTAGGCTAGGCTATGCTAGCATCAGGCTAGGCTATGCTAAGCTAGGCTAGGTTAGGCAAGTGCTAGGCTAGTCTAGTCTAGGCTAGGCTAGGGCAGGCTAGCAGCAGTCTAGGCTAGGCTGAGCCTGCTGAGGTGTGGCTGGATAGGTTTGAGGGTGAGCCTCCTTAGGGATAGCAGCTGAGGTGTTCTGCTCTGCCTGGTGAGGGCTGGGTGGTAAGGGGTGTGGCTGAGCCTCGATAGGGCTGGCTGCTGAGGTGTGTGGCTGAGCCTAGTGAGGGGTGGCTGGTGAGGGTCCTGGGGGAGCCTGGTTAGGGCTGCCTGCTGAGATGTGTGGTGGAGCCTGCTGTGTTGTGGCTGGTGAAGGGCGTGGCTGAGGCTGCTGAGGCGTGGCTGGTGAGGGGTGAGTCTGAGCCTCGTTAGGGCTGGCTCCTGTGATGTGTGAGTGAACATGGTGAGGGGTGCCTGGTGAGGGGTGTGGCTGAGCCTGGTGAGTGCTGGCTGCTGAGGTGTGTGGCTGAGCCTAGTGCAGGGTGGCTGGTGAGGGTCCTGGGGGAGTCTCGTTAGGGCTGGCTCAAACGGCAGCTCGTGGCGGGGGCCGAGGTGCCCAGCCCTGTGGGGGGTCCAGATCAGAAAGGTGTGGGAGCAGCAAGGTTGGGGCCTTGCTGCATTCGTCTTGGCAGGCTCTTTCCAGCACCAGCGCTCCTGGAGCTCGAGGCCCTTTAGATCTCCTAACCCTAACCCTAAGCGTAACCCTAACCCTAGATCCAGTTAATTACCCTAACACACTCCCTGGGTTTTCCCTACCAGAAAGGTGTGGGAGCAGCAATGTTGGGGCACTGCTGCGATGGCCTCGGCAGGCTCTTTCCAGCCCCAGTGTCCCTGGAGCTCGAGGCTCCTTAGATCTCTCCAGCCTGACCCACCCCCCTGAGGGCACCCTGGCACTGGGCCGAGGTGCCCAGCCCTGTGGGGACTCCAGATCAGAAAGATGGAGGAGCAGCAATGTTGGGGCGCTGCCGCGATGGCCTTGGCAGGCCCTTTCCAGCCCCAGTGTCCCTGGAGCTCTAGGCTCTTTCCCTCTCTCAACACTAACTCTAGGCCAAATGGCAGCTGGTGGCCGGGGCCGAGGTGCCCAGCCCTGTGGGGGCTCCAGATCAGAAAGCTGCGGGAGCAGTAAGGCTGGGGTCTTGTTGCGTTTGCCTTAGCAGGCCCTTTCCAGCCCCAGTGTTCCCGTAGCTCAAGACCCTTTAGCTAACTCTAGGCATAACCTTAAGCCTACCCCTAGTTAATTACCAGAGCACAGTACCTGGGTTTTCACTATCAGAAAGATGGAGGAGCATCAATGTTGGGGCACAGCCGTGATGGCCTAGGCAGGCCCATTCCAACCCCAGTGTCCCTGGACTTCCAGGCTAGGTTTGGCTAGGCTAGTGCCATTCTAAGCTAGGCTAGCACCAGGCTTGGCGAGCACCAGGTTAGGCTAAGATAGGCTAGGTTAGGCTAACACCAAGTAAGGCTAGGCTAGCCAAGCACCAGGCTAGGGCAGGCGAGCACCAGGCTAGGCTCTTCTAGGCCAGCATAAGACAGGCCGAATCCAGCAGCTGGCTCGGTTAGGTTAGGCCAGGATAAGCTAGACTAGCAACACGACAGGATAAGCTACGCTAGCACCAGGTTAGGCTGTACTCTAAACCCTAGCACACGCACTAACCCCTGCACCCTAAACCCTAGGCCGCGCCCTAACCCCTGCACCCTAAACCCTAGGCCGCGCCCTAACCCCTGCACCCTAAACCCTAGGCCGCGCCCTAACCCCTGCACCCTAAACCCTAGGCCGCGCCCTAACCCCTGCACCCTAAACCCTCGGCCGCGCCCTAACCCCTGCACCCTAAACCCTACGCCGCGCCTTAAGCCCAGCACCCTAAACCCTAGGCCGCGCCCTAACCCCTGCACCCTAAACCCTAGGCCGCGCCCTAACCCCTGCACCCTAAATGCTAGGCCGCGCCCTAAGCCCTGCACCCTAAACGCTAGGCCGCGCCCTAAGCCCTGCACCCTAAACCCTAGGCCGCGCCCTAAGCCCTGCACCCTAAACCCTACGCCGCGCCCTTACCCCTGCACCCTAAACCTTAGGCCGCGCCCTAAGCCCTGCACCCTAAACCCTAGGCCGCGCCCTAACCCCTGCACCCTAAACCCTTGGCCGCGCCCTTACCCCTGCACCCTAAACCCTAGGCCGCGCCCTAAGCCCTGCACCCTAAACCCTAGGCCGCGCCCTAACCCCTGCACCCTAAACCCTAGGCCGCGCCCTAAGCCCTGCACCCTAAACCCTAGGCCGCGCCCTAACCCCTGCACCCTAAACCCTAGGCCGCGCCCAAACCCCTGCACCCTAAACCCTACGCCGCGCCCTAACCCCTGCACCCTAAACCCTAGGCCGCGCCCTATCCCCTGAACCCTAAACCCGAGGCCGCGCCCTAACCCCTGCACCCTAAACCCTAGGCCGCGCCCTAACCCCTGCACCCTAAACCCTAGGCCGCGCCCTAACCCCTGCACCCTAAACCCTACGCCGCGCCCTAACCCCTGCACCCTAAACCCTAGGCCGCGCCCTAACCCCTGCACCCTAAACCCTCGGCCGCGCCCTAACCCCTGCACCCTAAACCCTAGGCCGCGCCCTAACCCCTGCACCCTAAACCCTAGGCCGCGCCCTAACCCCTGCACCCTAAACCCGAGGCCGCGCCCTAACCCCTGCACCCTAAACCCTAGGCCGCGCCCTAACCCCTGCACCCTAAACCCTAGGCCGCGCCCTAACCCCTGCACCCTAAATGCTAGGCCGCGCCCTAAGCCCTGCACCCTAAACGCTAGGCCGCGCCCTAACCCCTGCACCCTAAACCTTAGGCCGCGCCCTAAGCCCTGCACCCTAAACCCTAGGCCGCGCCCAAACCCCTGCACCCTAAACCCTAGGCCGCGCCCTAACCACTGCACCCTAAACCCTAGGCCGCGCCTTAACCCCTGAACACTAAACCCTGGGTTGCGCGCTAACCCCTGTACCCAAAACCCTAGGCCGCGCCCTAAGCCCTCCACCCTAAACCCATGGCCGCGCCCTAAGCCCTGCACCCTAAACCCTAGGCCGCGCCCTAACCCCTGCACCCTAAACCCTAGGCCGCGCCCTAACCCCTGCACCCTAAACCCTAGGCCGCGCCCTAACCCCAGCACCCTAAACCCTAGGCCACGCCCTAACCCCTGCACCCTAAACCCTAGGCCGCGCCCTAACCCCTGCACCCTAAACCCTAGGCCGCGCCCTAACCCCTGCACCCTAAACCCTAGGCCGCGCCCTAACCCCTGCACCCTAAACCCTACGCCGCGCCCTAACCCCTGCACCCTAAACCCTAGGCCGCGCCCTAACCCCTGCACCCTAAACCCTAGGCCGCGCCCTAAGCCCTGCACCCTAAACACTAGGCTGCGCCCTAACCCCTGCACCCTAAACCCAACGCCGCGCCCTAAGCCCTGCACCCAAAACCCAAGGCCGCGCCCTAAGCCCTACACCCTAAACCCGAGGCCGCGCCCTAAGCCCTGCACCCTAAACCCTAGGCTGCGCCCTAACCCCTCCACCCTAAACCCTCGGCCGCGCCCTAACCCCTGCACCCTAAACCCTAGGCCGCGCCCAAACCCCTGCACCCTAAACCCTAGGCCGCGCCCTAACCCCTGCATTCTAAACCCGAGGCCGCGCCCTAACCCCTGCACCCTAAACCCTAGGCCGCGCCCTAACCCCTGCACCCTAAACCCTAGGCCGCACCCTAACCCCTGCACCCTAAACCCTAGGCCGCGCCCTAAGCCCTGCACCCTAAACCCTAGGCCGCGCCCTTACCCCTGCACCCTAAACCTTAGGCCGCGCACTAAGCCCTGCACCCTAAACCCTAGGCCGGGCCCTAACCCCTGCACCCTAAACCCTAGGCCGCGCCTTAAGCCCTGCACCCTAAATCCTAGGCCGCGCCCTAACCCCTGCACCCTAAACCCTAGGCCGCGCCCTAACCCCTGCACCCTAAACCCTAGGCCGCGCCCTAAGCCCTGCACCCTAAACCCTAGGCCGCGCCCTAACCCCTGCACCCTAAACCCTAGGCCGCGCCCAAACCCCTGCACCCTAAACCCTACGCCGCGCCTTAAGCCCTGCACCCTAAACCCTAGGCCGTGCCCTAACCCCTGCACCCTAAACCCTAGGCCGTGCCCTAACCCCTGCACCCTAAACCCTAGGCCGCGCCCAAACCCCTGCACCCTAAACCCTAGGCCGCGCCCTAACCCCTGCACCCTAAACCCTAGGCCGCGCCCTAACCCCTGCACCCTAAACCCTAGGCCGCGCCCTAACCCCTGCACCCTAAACCCTAGGCCGCGCCCTAACCCCTGCACCCTAAACCCTAGGCCGCGCCCTAACCCCTGCACCCTAAACCCTACGCCGCGTCCTAACCCCTGCACCCTAAACCCTATGCGGCGCCCTAAGCCCTGCACCCAAAACCCTAGGCCGCGCCCTAAGCCCTACACCCTAAACCCTAGGCCGCGCCCTAAGCCCTGCACCCTAAACCCTAGGCCGTGCCCTAACGCCTGCACCCTAAACCCTAGGCCGTGCCCTAAGCCCTGCACCCAAAACCCTAGGCCGCGCCCTAACCCCTGCACCCGAAACCCTAGGCCGCGCCCTAGCCCCTGTACCCTAAACCCTGGGTTGCGCGCTAAGCCCTGCACCCTAAACCCTAGGCCGCGCCCTAACCCCTGCACCCTAAACCCTAGGCCGCGCCCTAACCCCTGCACCCTAAACCCTAGGCCGCGCCCTAATCCATGCACCCTGAACCCTTGGCCGTGCCCTAAGCCCTGCACCCTATACCCTGGGCCGCGCTCTAACCCCTGCACCCTAAACCCTGGGCCGCCCCGAAACGCCTTCACAGTAAACCCTAGGCCGTTCCCTTATGCCACTCCTCACCTGTCTCATCCACGCCCCTCAACAGCCATCCCTCACCAGGCTCAGCCGCACACCTGAGCTGCCAGCCACTGCCAGGTTCAGCCTCACCCCTCTCCAGACACCTTTCAGCAGGATCAGCCACACCCCCCACTAGCCACTCCTCCCGAGGCACAGCCACACACCTCAGCTGCAATCCTTAACCAGGCTCAGCTACACACCTGAGCAGCCAGCCTGCACGAGGCTCAGCTACACCCCTCACCAACCATCCCTTTCCAGGCTCGGGCACAAAGCTCACCTCCATCCCTAACCAGGCTCAGCCAGGCTAGCACCAGGTTAGGCTAGGCTAGGCTACGCTAGGCTAGGCTAGGCTATGCTAGCATCAGGCTAGGCTATGCTAAGCTAGGCTAGGTTAGGCAAGTGCTAGGCTAGTCTAGTCTAGGCTAGGCTAGGGCAGGCTAGCAGCAGTCTAGGCTAGGCTGAGCCTGCTGAGGTGTGGCTGGATAGGTTTGAGGGTGAGCCTCCTTAGGGATAGCAGCTGAGGTGTTCTGCTCTGCCTGGTGAGGGCTGGGTGGTAAGGGGTGTGGCTGAGCCTCGATAGGGCTGGCTGCTGAGGTGTGTGGCTGAGCCTAGTGAGGGGTGGCTGGTGAGGGTCCTGGGGGAGCCTGGTTAGGGCTGCCTGCTGAGATGTGTGGTGGAGCCTGCTGTGTTGTGGCTGGTGAAGGGCGTGGCTGAGGCTGCTGAGGCGTGGCTGGTGAGGGGTGAGTCTGAGCCTCGTTAGGGCTGGCTCCTGTGATGTGTGAGTGAACATGGTGAGGGGTGCCTGGTGAGGGGTGTGGCTGAGCCTGGTGAGTGCTGGCTGCTGAGGTGTGTGGCTGAGCCTAGTGCAGGGTGGCTGGTGAGGGTCCTGGGGGAGTCTCGTTAGGGCTGGCTCAAACGGCAGCTCGTGGCGGGGGCCGAGGTGCCCAGCCCTGTGGGGGGTCCAGATCAGAAAGGTGTGGGAGCAGCAAGGTTGGGGCCTTGCTGCATTCGTCTTGGCAGGCTCTTTCCAGCACCAGCGCTCCTGGAGCTCGAGGCCCTTTAGATCTCCTAACCCTAACCCTAAGCGTAACCCTAACCCTAGATCCAGTTAATTACCCTAACACACTCCCTGGGTTTTCCCTACCAGAAAGGTGTGGGAGCAGCAATGTTGGGGCACTGCTGCGATGGCCTCGGCAGGCTCTTTCCAGCCCCAGTGTCCCTGGAGCTCGAGGCTCCTTAGATCTCTCCAGCCTGACCCACCCCCCTGAGGGCACCCTGGCACTGGGCCGAGGTGCCCAGCCCTGTGGGGACTCCAGATCAGAAAGATGGAGGAGCAGCAATGTTGGGGCGCTGCCGCGATGGCCTTGGCAGGCCCTTTCCAGCCCCAGTGTCCCTGGAGCTCTAGGCTCTTTCCCTCTCTCAACACTAACTCTAGGCCAAATGGCAGCTGGTGGCCGGGGCCGAGGTGCCCAGCCCTGTGGGGGCTCCAGATCAGAAAGCTGCGGGAGCAGTAAGGCTGGGGTCTTGTTGCGTTTGCCTTAGCAGGCCCTTTCCAGCCCCAGTGTTCCCGGAGCTCAAGACCCTTTAGCTAACTCTAGGCATAACCTTAAGCCTACCCCTAGTTAATTACCAGAGCACAGTACCTGGGTTTTCCCTATCAGAAAGATGGAGGAGCATCAATGTTGGGGCACAGCCGTGATGGCCTAGGCAGGCCCATTCCAACCCCAGTGTCCCTGGACTTCCAGGCTAGGTTTGGCTAGGCTAGTGCCATTCTAAGCTAGGCTAGCACCAGGCTTGGCGAGCACCAGGTTAGGCTAAGATAGGCTAGGTTAGGCTAACACCAAGTAAGGCTAGGCTAGCCAAGCACCAGGCTAGGGCAGGCGAGCACCAGGCTAGGCTCTTCTAGGCCAGCATAAGACAGGCCGAATCCAGCAGCTGGCTCGGTTAGGTTAGGCCAGGATAAGCTAGACTAGCAACACGACAGGATAAGCTACGCTAGCACCAGGTTAGGCTGTACTCTAAACCCTAGCACACGCACTAACCCCTGCACCCTAAACCCTAGGCCGCGCCCTAAGCCCTGCACCCTAAACCCTAGGCCGCGCCCTAACCCCTGCACCCTAAACCCTAGGCCGCGCCCTAACCCCTGCACCCTAAACCCTAGGCCGCGATCTAACCCCTGCACCCTAAACCCTCGGCCGCGCCCTAACCCCTGCACCCTAAACCCTAGGCCGCGCCCTAACCCCTGCACCCTAAACCCTAGGCCGCGCCCTAACCCCTGCACCCTAAACCCGAGGCCGCGCCCTAACCCCTGCACCCTAAACCCTAGGCCGCGCCCTAAGCCCTGCACCCTAAACCCTAGGCCGCGCCCTAACCCCTGCACCCTAAATGCTAGGCCGCGCCCTAAGCCCTGCACCCTAAACGCTAGGCCGCGCCCTAACCCCTGCACCCTAAACCTTAGGCCGCGCCCTAAGCCCTGCACCCTAAACCCTAGGCCGCGCCCAAACCCCTGCACCCTAAACCCTAGGCCGCGCCCTAACCACTGCACCCTAAACCCTAGGCCACGCCTTAACCCCTGAACACTAAACCCTGGGTTGCGCGCTAACCCCTGCACCCAAAACCCTAGGCCGCGCCCTAAGCCCTCCACCCTAAACCCATGGCCGCGCCCTAAGCCCTGCACCCTAAACCCTAGGCCGCGCCCTAACCCCTGCACCCTAAACCCTAGGCCGCGCCCTAACCCCTGCACCCTAAACCCTAGGCCGCGCCCTAACCCCTGCACCCTAAACCCTAGGCCGCGCACTAACCCCTGCACAGTAAACCCTACGCCGCGCCCTAACCCCTGCACCCTAAACCCTAGGCCGCGCCCTAACCCCTGCACCCTAAACCCTAGGCCGCGCCCTAACCCTTGCACCCTAAACCCTAGGCCGCGCCCTAACCACAGCACCCTAAACCCTAGGCCACGCCCTAACCCCTGCACCCTAAACCCTACGCCGCGCCCTAACCCCTGCACCCTAAACCCTAGGCCGCGCCCTAACCCATGCACCCTAAACCCTAGGCCGCGCCCTAAGCCCTGCACCCTAAACACTAGGCTGCGCCCTAACCCCTGCACCCTAAACCCAACGCCGCGCCCTAAGCCCTGCACCCAAAACCCTAGGCCGCGCCCTAAGCCCTACACCCTAAACCCGAGGCCGCGCCCTAAGCCCTGCACCCTAAACCCTAGGCTGCGCCCTAACCCCTGCACCCTAAACCCAAGGCCGCGCCCTAACCCCTGCACCCTAAACCCTAGGCCGCGCCCTAACCCTTACACCCTAAACCCTAGGCCGCGCCCTAAGCCCTGCACCCTAAACCCTAGGTCGCGCCCTAACCCCTGCACCCTAAACCCTAGGCCGCGCCCTAACCCTTGCACCCTAAACCCTGGGTTGCGCGCTAAGCCCTGCACCCTAAACCCTAGGCCGCGCCCTAACCCCTGCACCCTAAACCCTAGGCCGCGCCCTAACCCCTGCACCCTAAACCCTAGGCCGCGCCCAAACCCCTGCACCCTAAACCATAGGCCGCGCCGTAACCCCTGCACCCTAAACCCTAGGCCGTGCCCTAACCCCTGCACCCTAAACCTTAGGCCGCGCCCTAATCCATGCACCCTGAACCCTTGGCCATGCCCTAAGCCCTGCACCCTATACCCTGGGCCGCGCTCTAACCCCTGCACCCTAAACCCTGGGCCGCCCCGAAACGCCTTCACAGTAAACCCTAGGCCGTTCCCTTATGCCACTCCTCACCTGTCTCATCCATGCCCCTCAACAGCCATCCCTCACCAGGCTCAGCCGCACACCTGAGCTGCCAGCCACTGCCAGGTTCAGCCTCACCCCTCTCCAGACACCTTTCAGCAGGATCAGCCACACCCCCCACTAGCCACTCCTCCCGAGGCACAGCCACACACCTCAGCTGCAATCCTTAACCAGGCTCAGCTACACACCTGAGCAGCCAGCCTGCACGAGGCTCAGCCACACCCCTCACCAACCATCCCTTTCCAGGCTCGGGCATAAAGCTCACCTCCATCCCTAACCAGGCTCAGCCAGGCTAGCACCAGGTTAGGCTAGGCTAGGCTACGCTAGGCTAGGCTAGGCTATGCTAGCATCAGGCTAGGCTATGCTAAGCTAGGCTAGGTTAGGCAAGTGCTAGGCTAGTCTAGTCTAGGCTAGGCTAGGGCAGGCTAGCAGCAGTCTAGGCTAGGCTGAGCCTGCTGAGGTGTGGCTGGATAGGTTTGAGGGTGAGCCTCCTTAGGGATAGCAGCTGAGGTGTTCTGCTCTGCCTGGTGAGGGCTGGGTGGTAAGGGGTGTGGCTGAGCCTCGATAGGGCTGGCTGCTGAGGTGTGTGGCTGAGCCTAGTGAGGGGTGGCTGGTGAGGGTCCTGGGGGAGCCTGGTTAGGGCTGCCTGCTGAGGTGTGTGGTGGAGCCTGCTGTGTTGTGGCTGGTGAAGGGCGTGGCTGAGGCTGCTGAGGCGTGGCTGGTGAGGGGTGAGTCTGAGCCTCGTTAGGGCTGGCTCCTGTGATGTGTGAGTGAACATGGTGAGGGGTGCCTGGTGAGGGGTGTGGCTGAGCCTGGTGAGTGCTGGCTGCTGAGGTGTGTGGCTGAGCCTAGTGCAGGGTGGCTGGTGAGGGTCCTGGGGGAGTCTCGTTAGGGCTGGCTCAAACGGCAGCTCGTGGCGGGGGCCGAGGTGCCCAGCCCTGTGGGGGGTCCAGATCAGAAAGGTGTGGGAGCAGCAAGGTTGGGGCCTTGCTGCATTCGTCTTGGCAGGCTCTTTCCAGCACCAGCGCTCCTGGAGCTCGAGGCCCTTTAGATCTCCTAACCCTAACCCTAAGCGTAACCCTAACCCTAGATCCAGTTAATTACCCTAACACACTCCCTGGGTTTTCCCTACCAGAAAGGTGTGGGAGCAGCAATGTTGGGGCACTGCTGCGATGGCCTCGGCAGGCTCTTTCCAGCCCCAGTGTCCCTGGAGCTCGAGGCTCCTTAGATCTCTCCAGCCTGACCCACCCCCCTGAGGGCACCCTGGCACTGGGCCGAGGTGCCCAGCCCTGTGGGGACTCCAGATCAGAAAGATGGAGGAGCAGCAATGTTGGGGCGCTGCCGCGATGGCCTTGGCAGGCCCTTTCCAGCCCCAGTGTCCCTGGAGCTCTAGGCTCTTTCCCTCTCTCAACACTAACTCTAGGCCAAATGGCAGCTGGTGGCCGGGGCCGAGGTGCCCAGCCCTGTGGGGGCTCCAGATCAGAAAGCTGCGGGAGCAGTAAGGCTGGGGTCTTGTTGCGTTTGCCTTAGCAGGCCCTTTCCAGCCCCAGTGTTCCTGTAGCTCAAGACCCTTTAGCTAACTCTAGGCATAACCTTAAGCCTACCCCTAGTTAATTACCCGAGCACAGTACCTGGGTTTTCCCTATCAGAAAGATGGAGGAGCATCAATGTTGGGGCACAGCCGTGATGGCCTAGGCAGGCCCATTCCAACCCCAGTGTCCCTGGACTTCCAGGCTAGGTTTGGCTAGGCTAGTGCCATTCTAAGCTAGGCTAGCACCAGGCTTGGCGAGCACCAGGTTAGGCTAAGATAGGCTAGGTTAGGCTAACACCAAGTAAGGCTAGGCTAGCCAAGCACCAGGCTAGGGCAGGCGAGCACCAGGCTAGGCTCTTCTAGGCTAGCATAAGACAGGCCGAATCCAGCAGCTGGCTTGGTTAGGTTAGGCCAGGATAAGCTAGACTAGCAACACGACAGGATAAGCTACGCTAGCACCAGGTTAGGCTGTACTCTAAACCCTAGCACACGCACTAACACCTGCACCCTAAACCCTAGGCCGCGCCCTAACCCCTGCACCCTAAACCCTAGGCCGCGCCCTAACCCCTGCACCCTAAACCCTAGGCCGCGCCCTAACCCCTGCACCCTAAACCCTAGGCCGCGCCCTAACCCCTGCACCCTAAACCCTCGGCCGCGCCCTAACCCCTGCACCCTAAACCCTAGGCCACGCCCAAACCCCTGCACCCTAAACCCTAGGCCGCGCCCTAACCCCTGCACCCTAAACCCGAGGCCGCGCCCTAACCCCTGCACCCTAAACCCTAGGCCGCGCCCTAACCCCTGCACCCTAAACCCTAGGCCGCACCCTAACCCCTGCACCCTAAACCCTAGGCCGCGCCCTAAGCCCTGCACCCTAAACCCTAGGCCGCGCCCTTACCCCTGCACCCTAAACCCTAGGCCGCGCCCTAAGCCCTGCACCCTAAACCCTAGGCCGCGCCCTAACCCCTGCACCCTAAACCCTAGGCCGCCCCTTAAGCCCTGCACCCTAAACCCTAGGCCGCGCCCTAACCCCTGCACCCTAAACCCTAGGCCGCGCCCTAACCCCTGCACCCTAAACCCTAGGCCGCGCCCTAACCCCTGCACCCTAAACCCTAGGCCGCGCCCTAACCCCTGCACCCTAAACCCTAGGCCGCGCCCAAACCCCTGCACCCTAAACCCTACGCCGCGCCTTAAGCCCTGCACCCTAAACCCTAGGCCGTGCCCTAACCCCTGCACCCTAAACCCTAGGCCGCGCCCTAAGCCCTGCACCCTAAACCCTAGGCCGCGCCCTAACCCCTGCACCCTAAACCCTAGGCCGCGCCCAAACCCCTGCACCCTAAACCCTAGGCCGCGCCCTAACCCCTGCACCCTAAACCCTAGGCCGCGCCCTAACCCCTGCACCCTAAACCCTAGGCCGCGCCCTAACCCCTGCACCCTAAACCCTACGCCGCGTCCTAACCCCTGCACCCTAAACCCTATGCGGCGCCCTAAGCCCTGCACCCAAAACCCTAGGCCGCGCCCTAAGCCCTACACCCTAAACCCTAGGCCGCGCCCTAAGCCCTGCACCCTAAACCCTAGGCCGCGCCCTAACGCCTGCACCCTAAACCCTAGGCCGTGCCCTAAGCCCTGCACCCAAAACCCTAGGCCGCGCCCTAACCCCTGCACCCGAAACCCTAGGCCGCGCCCTAGCCCCTGTACCCTAAACCCTGGGTTGCGCGCTAAGCCCTGCACCCTAAACCCTAGGCCGCGCCCTAACCCCTGCACCCTAAACCCTAGGCCGTGCCCTAACCCCTGCACCCTAAACCCTAGGCCGCGCCCTAATCCATGCACCCTAAACCCTTGGCCGTGCCCTAAGCCCTGCACCCTAAACCCTAGGCCGCGCCCTAACCCCTGCACCCTAAACCCTAGGCTGTGCCCTAACCCCTGCACCCTAAACCTTAGGCCGCGCCCTAATCCATGCACCCTAAACCCTTGGCCGTGCCCTAACCCCTGCACCCTATACCCTGGGCCGCGCTCTAACCCCTGCACCCTAAACCCTGGGCCGCCCCGAAACGCCTTCACAGTAAACCCTAGGCCGTTCCCTTATGCCACTCCTCACCTGTCTCATCCACGCCCCTCAACAGCCATCCCTCACCAGGCTCAGCCGCACACCTGAGCTGCCAGCCACTGCCAGGTTCAGCCTCACCCCTCTCCAGACACCTTTCAGCAGGATCAGCCACACCCCCCACTAGCCACTCCTCCCGAGGCACAGCCACACACCTCAGCTGCAATCCTTAACCAGGCTCAGCTACACACCTGAGCAGCCAGCCTGCACGAGGCTCAGCTACACCCCTCACCAACCATCCCTTTCCAGGCTCGGGCACAAAGCTCACCTCCATCCCTAACCAGGCTCAGCCAGGCTAGCACCAGGTTAGGCTAGGCTAGGCTACGCTAGGCTAGGCTAGGCTATGCTAGCATCAGGCTAGGCTATGCTAAGCTAGGCTAGGTTAGGCAAGTGCTAGGCTAGTCTAGTCTAGGCTAGGCTAGGGCAGGCTAGCAGCAGTCTAGGCTAGGCTGAGCCTGCTGAGGTGTGGCTGGATAGGTTTGAGGGTGAGCCTCCTTAGGGATAGCAGCTGAGGTGTTCTGCTCTGCCTGGTGAGGGCTGGGTGGTAAGGGGTGTGGCTGAGCCTCGATAGGGCTGGCTGCTGAGGTGTGTGGCTGAGCCTAGTGAGGGGTGGCTGGTGAGGGTCCTGGGGGAGCCTGGTTAGGGCTGCCTGCTGAGGTGTGTGGTGGAGCCTGCTGTGTTGTGGCTGGTGAAGGGCGTGGCTGAGGCTGCTGAGGCGTGGCTGGTGAGGGGTGAGTCTGAGCCTCGTTAGGGCTGGCTCCTGTGATGTGTGAGTGAACATGGTGAGGGGTGCCTGGTGAGGGGTGTGGCTGAGCCTGGTGAGTGCTGGCTGCTGAGGTGTGTGGCTGAGCCTAGTGCAGGGTGGCTGGTGAGGGTCCTGGGGGAGTCTCGTTAGGGCTGGCTCAAACGGCAGCTCGTGGCGGGGGCCGAGGTGCCCAGCCCTGTGGGGGGTCCAGATCAGAAAGGTGTGGGAGCAGCAAGGTTGGGGCCTTGCTGCATTCGTCTTGGCAGGCTCTTTCCAGCACCAGCGCTCCTGGAGCTCGAGGCCCTTTAGATCTCCTAACCCTAACCCTAAGCGTAACCCTAACCCTAGATCCAGTTAATTACCCTAACACACTCCCTGGGTTTTCCCTACCAGAAAGGTGTGGGAGCAGCAATGTTGGGGCACTGCTGCCATGGCCTTGGCAGGCTCTTTCCAGCCCCAGTGTCCCTGGAGCTCGAGGCTCCTTAGATCTCTCCAGCCTGACCCACCCCCCTGAGGGCACCCTGGCACTGGGCCGAGGTGCCCAGCCCTGTGGGGACTCCAGATCAGAAAGATGGAGGAGCAGCAATGTTGGGGCGCTGCCGCGATGGCCTTGGCAGGCCCTTTCCAGCCCCAGTGTCCCTGGAGCTCTAGGCTCTTTCCCTCTCTCAACACTAACTCTAGGCCAAATGGCAGCTGGTGGCCGGGGCCGAGGTGCCCAGCCCTGTGGGGGCTCCAGATCAGAAAGCTGCGGGAGCAGTAAGGCTGGGGTCTTGTTGCGTTTGCCTTAGCAGGCCCTTTCCAGCCCCAGTGTTCCCGTAGCTCAAGACCCTTTAGCTAACTCTAGGCATAACCTTAAGCCTACCCCTAGTTAATTACCCGAGCACAGTACCTGGGTTTTCACTATCAGAAAGATGGAGGAGCATCAATGTTGGGGCACAGCCGTGATGGCCTAGGCAGGCCCATTCCAACCCCAGTGTCCCTGGACTTCCAGGCTAGGTTTGGCTAGGCTAGTGCCATTCTAAGCTAGGCTAGCACCAGGCTTGGCGAGCACCAGGTTAGGCTAAGATAGGCTAGGTTAGGCTAACACCAAGTAAGGCTAGGCTAGCCAAGCACCAGGCTAGGGCAGGCGAGCACCAGGCTAGGCTCTTCTAGGCCAGCATAAGACAGGCCGAATCCAGCAGCTGGTTCGGTTAGGTTAGGCCAGGATAAGCTAGACTAGCAACATGACAGGATAAGCTACGCTAGCACCAGGTTAGGCTGTACTCTAAACCCTAGCACACGCACTAACCCCTGCACCCTAAACCATAGGCCGCGCCCTAAGCCCTGCACCCTAAACCCTAGGCCACGCCCTAACCCCTGCACCCTAAACCCTTGGCCGCGCCCTAAGCCCTGCACCCTAAACCCTAGGCCGCGCCCTAACACTTACACCCTAAACCCTAGGCCGCGCCCTAACCCCTGCACCCTAAACCCTAGGTCGCGCCCTAACCCCTGCACCCTAAACCCTAGGCCGCGCCCTAACCCCTGCACCCTAAACCCTGGGTTGCGCGCTAAGCCCTGCACCCAAAACCCTAGGCCGCGCCCTAACCCCTGCACCCTAAACCCTAGGCCGCGCCCTAACCCCTGCACCCTAAACCCTAGGCCGCGCCCAAACCCCTGCACCCTAAACCCTAGGCCGCGCCCTAACCCCTGCACCCTAAACCCTAGGCCGCGCCCTAAGCCCTGCACCCTAAACCCTAGGCTGCGCCCTAACCCCTGCACCATAAACCCAAGGCCGACCCCTAAGCCCTGCACCCAAAATCCTAGGCCGCGCCCTAACCCCTGCACCCTAAACCCTAGGCCGCGCCCTAACCCCTGCACCCTAAACCCTAGGTTGCGCCCAAACCCCTGTACCCTAAACCATAGGCCGCGCCCTAACCCCTGCACCCTAAACCCTAGGCTGTGCCCTAACCCCTGCACCCTAAACCTTAGGCCGCGCCCTAATCCATGCACCCTAAACCCTTGGCCGTGCTCTAAGCCCTGCACCCTATACCCTGGGCCGCGCTCTAACCCCTGCACCCTAAACCCTGGGCCGCCCCGAAACGCCTTCACAGTAAACCCTAGGCCGTTCCCTTATGCCACTCCTCACCTGTCTCATCCACGCCCCTCAACAGCCATCCCTCACCAGGCTCAGCCGCACACCTGAGCTGCCAGCCACTGCCAGGTTCAGCCTCACCCCTCTCCAGACACCTTTCAGCAGGATCAGCCACACCCCCCACTAGCCACTCCTCCCGAGGCACAGCCACACACCTCAGCTGCAATCCTTAACCAGGCTCAGCTACACACCTGAGCAGCCAGCCTGCACGAGGCTCAGCTACACCCCTCACCAACCATCCCTTTCCAGGCTCGGGCACAAAGCTCACCTCCATCCCTAACCAGGCTCAGCCAGGCTAGCACCAGGTTAGGCTAGGCTAGGCTACGCTAGGCTAGGCTAGGCTATGCTAGCATCAGGCTAGGCTATGCTAAGCTAGGCTAGGTTAGGCAAGTGCTAGGCTAGTCTAGTCTAGGCTAGGCTAGGGCAGGCTAGCAGCAGTCTAGGCTAGGCTGAGCCTGCTGAGGTGAGGCTGGATAGGTTTGAGGGTGAGCCTCCTTAGGGATAGCAGCTGAGGTGTTCTGCTCTGCCTGGTGAGGGCTGGGTGGTAAGGGGTGTGGCTGAGCCTCGATAGGGCAGGCTGCTGAGGTGTGTGGCTGAGCCTAGTGAGGGGTGGCTGCTGAGGGTCCTGGGGGAGCCTGGTTAGGGCTGCCTGCTGAGGTGTGTGGTGGAGCCTGCTGTGTTGTGGCTGGTGAAGGGCGTGGCTGAGGCTGCTGAGGCGTGGCTGGTGAGGGGTGAGTCTGAGCCTCGTTAGGGCTGGCTCCTGTGATGTGTGAGTGAACATGGTGAGGGGTGCCTGGTGAGGGGTGTGGCTGAGCCTGGTGAGTGCTGGCTGCTGAGGTGTGTGGCTGAGCCTAGTGCAGGGTGGCTGGTGAGGGTCCTGGGGGAGTCTCGTTAGGGCTGGCTCAAACGGCAGCTCGTGGCGGGGGCCGAGGTGCCCAGCCCTGTGGGGGGTCCAGATCAGAAAGGTGTGGGAGCAGCAAGGTTGGGGCCTTGCTGCATTTGTCTTGGCAGGCTCTTTCCAGCACCAGCGCTCCTGGAGCTCGAGGCCCTTTAGATCTCCTAACCCTAACCCTAAGCGTAACCCTAACCCTAGATCCAGTTAATTACCCTAACACACTCCCTGGGTTTTCCCTACCAGAAAGGTGTGGGAGCAGCAATGTTGGGGCACTGCTGCGATGGCCTCGGCAGGCTCTTTCCAGCCCCAGTGTCCCTGGAGCTCGAGGCTCCTTAGATCTCTCCAGCCTGACCCACCCCCCTGAGGGCACCCTGGCACTGGGCCGAGGTGCCCAGCCCTGTGGGGACTCCAGATCAGAAAGATGGAGGAGCAGCAATGTTGGGGCGCTGCCGCGATGGCCTTGGCAGGCCCTTTCCAGCCCCAGTGTCCCTGGAGCTCTAGGCTCTTTCCCTCTCTCAACACTAACTCTAGGCCAAATGGCAGCTGGTGGCCGGGGCCAAGGTGCCCAGCCCTGTGGGGGCTCCAGATCAGAAAGCTGCGGGAGCAGTAAGGCTGGGGTCTTGTTGCGTTTGCCTTAGCAGGCCCTTTCCAGCCCCAGTGTTCCCGTAGCTCAAGACCCTTTAGCTAACTCTAGGCGTAACCTTAAGCCTACCCCTAGTTAATTACCCGAGCACAGTACCTGGGTTTTCACTATCAGAAAGATGGAGGAGCATCAATGTTGGGGCACAGCCGTGATGGCCTAGGCAGGCCCATTCCAACCCCAGTGTCCCTGGACTTCCAGGCTAGGTTTGGCTAGGCTAGTGCCATTCTAAGCTAGGCTAGCACCAGGCTTGGCGAGCACCAGGTTAGGCTAAGATAGGCTAGGTTAGGCTAACACCAAGTAAGGCTAGGCTAGCCAAGCACCAGGCTAGGGCAGGCGAGCACCAGGCTAGGCTCTTCTAGGCTAGCATAAGACAGGCCGAATCCAGCAGCTGGTTCGGTTAGGTTAGGCCAGGATAAGCTAGACTAGCAACACGACAGGATAAGCTAGCACCAGGTTAGGCTGTACTCTAAACCCTAGCACACGCACTAACCCCTGCAACCTAAACCCTAGGTCGCGCCCTAAGCCCTGCACCCTAAACCCTAGGCCGCGCCCTAAGCCCTGCACCCTAAACCCTAGGCCGCGCCCTAACCCCTGCACCCTAAACACTAGGCCGCGCCCTAACCCCTGCACCCTAAACCCTAGGCCGCGCCCAAACCCCTGCACCCTAAACCCTAGGCCGCGCCCTAACCCCTGCACCCTAAACCCGAGGCCGCGCCCTAAGCCCTGCACCCTAAACCCTAGGCCGCGCCCTAACCCCTGCAGCCTAAACCCTAGGCCGCGCCATAACCCCTGCACCCTAAACCCTACGCCGCGCCCTAAGCCCTGCACCCTAAATTCTAGGCCGCGCCCTAACCCCTGCACACTAAACCCTAGGCCGCGCCCTAACCCCTGCACCCTAAACCCTTGGCCGCGCCCTAACCCCTGCACCCTAAACCCTAGGCCGCGCCCTAACCCCTGCACCCTAAACCCTAGGCCGCGCCCTAACCCCTGCACCCTAAACCCTAGGCCGCGCCCTAACCCCTGCACCCTAAACCCTAGGCCGCGCCCTAAGCCCTGCACCCTAAACCTTAGGCCGCGCCCTAAGCCCTGCACCCTAAACCCTAGGCCGCGCCCTAACCCCTGCACCCTAAACCCTGGGTTGCGCGCTAAGCCCTGCACCCAAAACCCTAGGCCGCGCCCTAACCCCTGCACCCTAAACCCTAGGCCGCGCCCTAACCCCTGCACCCTAAACCCTAGGCCGCGCCCAAACCCCTGCACCCTAAACCATAGGCCGCGCCCTAACCCCTGCACCCTAAACCCTAGGCTGTGCCCTAACCCCTGCACCCTAAACCTTAGGCCGCGCCCTAATCCATGCACCCTAAACCCTTGGCCGTGCCCTAAGCCCTGCACCCTATACCCTGGGCCGCGCTCTAACCCCTGCACCCTAAACCCTGGGCCGCCCCGAAACGCCTTCACAGTAAACCCTAGGCCGTTCCCTTATGCCACTCCTCACCTGTCTCATCCACGCCCCTCAACAGCCATCCCTCACCAGGCTCAGCCGCACACCTGAGCTGCCAGCCACTGCCAGGTTCAGCCTCACCCCTCTCCAGACACCTTTCAGCAGGATCAGCCACACCCCCCACTAGCCACTCCTCCCGAGGCACAGCCACACACCTCAGCTGCAATCCTTAACCAGGCTCAGCTACACACCTGAGCAGCCAGCCTGCACGAGGCTCAGCTACACCCCTCACCAACCATCCCTTTCCAGGCTCGGGCACAAAGCTCACCTCCATCCCTAACCAGGCTCAGCCAGGCTAGCACCAGGTTAGGCTAGGCTAGGCTACGCTAGGCTAGGCTAGGCTATGCTAGCATCAGGCTAGGCTATGCTAAGCTAGGCTAGGTTAGGCAAGTGCTAGGCTAGTCTAGTCTAGGCTAGGCTAGGGCAGGCTAGCAGCAGTCTAGGCTAGGCTGAGCCTGCTGAGGTGTGGCTGGATAGGTTTGAGGGTGAGCCTCCTTAGGGATAGCAGCTGAGGTGTTCTGCTCTGCCTGGTGAGGGCTGGGTGGTAAGGGGTGTGGCTGAGCCTCGATAGGGCTGGCTGCTGAGGTGTGTGGCTGAGCCTAGTGAGGGGTGGCTGGTGAGGGTCCTGGGGGAGCCTGGTTAGGGCTGCCTGCTGAGGTGTGTGGTGGAGCCTGCTGTGTTGTGGCTGGTGAAGGGCGTGGCTGAGGCTGCTGAGGCGTGGCTGGTGAGGGGTGAGTCTGAGCCTCGTTAGGGCTGGCTCCTGTGATGTGTGAGTGAACATGGTGAGGGGTGCCTGGTGAGGGGTGTGGCTGAGCCTGGTGAGTGCTGGCTGCTGAGGTGTGTGGCTGAGCCTAGTGCAGGGTGGCTGGTGAGGGTCCTGGGGGAGTCTCGTTAGGGCTGGCTCAAACGGCAGCTCGTGGCGGGGGCCGAGGTGCCCAGCCCTGTGGGGGGTCCAGATCAGAAAGGTGTGGGAGCAGCAAGGTTGGGGCCTTGCTGCATTTGTCTTGGCAGGCTCTTTCCAGCACCAGCGCTCCTGGAGCTCGAGGCCCTTTAGATCTCCTAACCCTAACCCTAAGCGTAACCCTAACCCTAGATCCAGTTAATTACCCTAACACACTCCCTGGGTTTTCCCTACCAGAAAGGTGTGGGAGCAGCAATGTTGGGGCACTGCTGCGATGGCCTCGGCAGGCTCTTTCCAGCCCCAGTGTCCCTGGAGCTCGAGGCTCCTTAGATCTCTCCAGCCTGACCCACCCCCCTGAGGGCACCCTGGCACTGGGCCGAGGTGCCCAGCCCTGTGGGGACTCCAGATCAGAAAGATGGAGGAGCAGCAATGTTGGGGCGCTGCCGCGATGGCCTTGGCAGGCCCTTTCCAGCCCCAGTGTCCCTGGAGCTCTAGGCTCTTTCCCTCTCTCAACACTAACTCTAGGCCAAATGGCAGCTGGTGGCCGGGGCCAAGGTGCCCAGCCCTGTGGGGGCTCCAGATCAGAAAGCTGCGGGAGCAGTAAGGCTGGGGTCTTGTTGCGTTTGCCTTAGCAGGCCCTTTCCAGCCCCAGTGTTCCCGTAGCTCAAGACCCTTTAGCTAACTCTAGGCGTAACCTTAAGCCTACCCCTAGTTAATTACCCGAGCACAGTACCTGGGTTTTCACTATCAGAAAGATGGAGGAGCATCAATGTTGGGGCACAGCCGTGATGGCCTAGGCAGGCCCATTCCAACCCCAGTGTCCCTGGACTTCCAGGCTAGGTTTGGCTAGGCTAGTGCCATTCTAAGCTAGGCTAGCACCAGGCTTGGCGAGCACCAGGTTAGGCTAAGATAGGCTAGGTTAGGCTAACACCAAGTAAGGCTAGGCTAGCCAAGCACCAGGCTAGGGCAGGCGAGCACCAGGCTAGGCTCTTCTAGGCTAGCATAAGACAGGCCGAATCCAGCAGCTGGTTCGGTTAGGTTAGGCCAGGATAAGCTAGACTAGCAACACGACAGGATAAGCTAGCACCAGGTTAGGCTGTACTCTAAACCCTAGCACACGCACTAACCCCTGCAACCTAAACCCTAGGTCGCGCCCTAAGCCCTGCACCCTAAACCCTAGGCCGCGCCCTAAGCCCTGCACCCTAAACCCTAGGCCGCGCCCTAACCCCTGCACCCTAAACACTAGGCCGCGCCCTAACCCCTGCACCCTAAACCCTAGGCCGCGCCCAAACCCCTGCACCCTAAACCCTAGGCCGCGCCCTAACCCCTGCACCCTAAACCCGAGGCCGCGCCCTAAGCCCTGCACCCTAAACCCTAGGCCGCGCCCTAACCCCTGCAGCCTAAACCCTAGGCCGCGCCATAACCCCTGCACCCTAAACCCTACGCCGCGCCCTAAGCCCTGCACCCTAAATTCTAGGCCGCGCCCTAACCCCTGCACACTAAACCCTAGGCCGCGCCCTAACCCCTGCACCCTAAACCCTTGGCCGCGCCCTAACCCCTGCACCCTAAACCCTAGGCCGCGCCCTAACCCCTGCACCCTAAACCCTAGGCCGCGCCCTAACCCCTGCACCCTAAACCCTAGGCCGCGCCCTAACCCCTGCACCCTAAACCCTAGGCCGCGCCCTAAGCCCTGCACCCTAAACCTTAGGCCGCGCCCTAAGCCCTGCACCCTAAACCCTAGGCCGCGCCCTAACCCCTGCACCCTAAACCCTGGGTTGCGCGCTAAGCCCTGCACCCAAAACCCTAGGCCGCGCCCTAACCCCTGCACCCTAAACCCTAGGCCGCGCCCTAACCCCTGCACCCTAAACCCTAGGCCGCGCCCAAACCCCTGCACCCTAAACCATAGGCCGCGCCCTAACCCCTGCACCCTAAACCCTAGGCTGTGCCCTAACCCCTGCACCCTAAACCTTAGGCCGCGCCCTAATCCATGCACCCTAAACCCTTGGCCGTGCCCTAAGCCCTGCACCCTATACCCTGGGCCGCGCTCTAACCCCTGCACCCTAAACCCTGGGCCGCCCCGAAACGCCTTCACAGTAAACCCTAGGCCGTTCCCTTATGCCACTCCTCACCTGTCTCATCCACGCCCCTCAACAGCCATCCCTCACCAGGCTCAGCCGCACACCTGAGCTGCCAGCCACTGCCAGGTTCAGCCTCACCCCTCTCCAGACACCTTTCAGCAGGATCAGCCACACCCCCCACTAGCCACTCCTCCCGAGGCACAGCCACACACCTCAGCTGCAATCCTTAACCAGGCTCAGCTACACACCTGAGCAGCCAGCCTGCACGAGGCTCAGCTACACCCCTCACCAACCATCCCTTTCCAGGCTCGGGCACAAAGCTCACCTCCATCCCTAACCAGGCTCAGCCAGGCTAGCACCAGGTTAGGCTAGGCTAGGCTACGCTAGGCTAGGCTAGGCTATGCTAGCATCAGGCTAGGCTATGCTAAGCTAGGCTAGGTTAGGCAAGTGCTAGGCTAGTCTAGTCTAGGCTAGGCTAGGGCAGGCTAGCAGCAGTCTAGGCTAGGCTGAGCCTGCTGAGGTGTGGCTGGATAGGTTTGAGGGTGAGCCTCCTTAGGGATAGCAGCTGAGGTGTTCTGCTCTGCCTGGTGAGGGCTGGGTGGTAAGGGGTGTGGCTGAGCCTCGATAGGGCTGGCTGCTGAGGTGTGTGGCTGAGCCTAGTGAGGGGTGGCTGGTGAGGGTCCTGGGGGAGCCTGGTTAGGGCTGCCTGCTGAGGTGTGTGGTGGAGCCTGCTGTGTTGTGGCTGGTGAAGGGCGTGGCTGAGGCTGCTGAGGCGTGGCTGGTGAGGGGTGAGTCTGAGCCTCGTTAGGGCTGGCTCCTGTGATGTGTGAGTGAACATGGTGAGGGGTGCCTGGTGAGGGGTGTGGCTGAGCCTGGTGAGTGCTGGCTGCTGAGGTGTGTGGCTGAGCCTAGTGCAGGGTGGCTGGTGAGGGTCCTGGGGGAGTCTCGTTAGGGCTGGCTCAAACGGCAGCTCGTGGCGGGGGCCGAGGTGCCCAGCCCTGTGGGGGGTCCAGATCAGAAAGGTGTGGGAGCAGCAAGGTTGGGGCCTTGCTGCATTCGTCTTGGCAGGCTCTTTCCAGCACCAGCGCTCCTGGAGCTCGAGGCCCTTTAGATCTCCTAACCCTAACCCTAAGCGTAACCCTAACCCTAGATCCAGTTAATTACCCTAACACACTCCCTGGGTTTTCCCTACCAGAAAGGTGTGGGAGCAGCAATGTTGGGGCACTGCTGCCATGGCCTCGGCAGGCTCTTTCCAGCCCCAGTGTCCCTGGAGCTCGAGGCTCCTTAGATCTCTCCAGCCTGACCCACCCCCCTGAGGGCACCCTGGCACTGGGCCGAGGTGCCCAGCCCTGTGGGGACTCCAGATCAGAAAGATGGAGGAGCAGCAATGTTGGGGCGCTGCCGCGATGGCCTTGGCAGGCCCTTTCCAGCCCCAGTGTCCCTGGAGCTCTAGGCTCTTTCCCTCTCTCAACACTAACTCTAGGCCAAATGGCAGCTGGTGGCCGGGGCCGAGGTGCCCAGCCCTGTGGGGGCTCCAGATCAGAAAGCTGCGGGAGCAGTAAGGCTGGGGTCTTGTTGCGTTTGCCTTAGCAGGCCCTTTCCAGCCCCAGTGTTCCCGTAGCTCAAGACCCTTTAGCTAACTCTAGGCGTAACCTTAAGCCTACCCCTAGTTAATTACCCGAGCACAGTACCTGGGTTTTCCCTATCAGAAAGATGGAGGAGCATCAATGTTGGGGCACAGCCGTGATGGCCTAGGCAGGCCCATTCCAACCCCAGTGTCCCTGGACTTCCAGGCTAGGTTTGGCTAGGCTAGTGCCATTCTAAGCTAGGCTAGCACCAGGCTTGGCGAGCACCAGGTTAGGCTAAGATAGGCTAGGTTAGGCTAACACCAAGTAAGGCTAGGCTAGCCAAGCACCAGGCTAGGGCAGGCGAGCACCAGGCTAGGCTCTTCTAGGCTAGCATAAGACAGGCCGAATCCAGCAGCTGGTTCGGTTAGGTTAGGCCAGGATAAGCTAGACTAGCAACACGACAGGATAAGCTAGCACCAGGTTAGGCTGTACTCTAAACCCTAGCACACGCACTAACCCCTGCAACCTAAACCCTAGGCCGCGCCCTAAGCCCTGCACCCTAAACCCTAGGCCGCGCCCTAAGCCCTGCACCCTAAACCCTAGGCCGCGCCCTAACCCCTGCACCCTAAACACTAGGCCGCGCCCTAACCCCTGCACCCTAAAACCTAGGCCGCGCCCAAACCCCTCCACCCTAAACCCTAGGCCGCGCCCTAACCCCTGCACCCTAAACCCGAGGCCGCGCCCTAAGCCCTGCACCCTAAACCCTAGGCCGCGCCCTAACCCCTGCAGCCTAAACCCTAGGCCGCGCCATAACCCCTGCACCCTAAACCCTACGCCGCGCCCTAAGCCCTGCACCCTAAATTCTAGGCCGCGCCCTAACCCCTGCACACTAAACCCTAGGCCGCGCCCTAACCCCTGCACCCTAAACCCTTGGCCGCGCCCTAACCCCTGCACCCTAAACCCTAGGCCGCGCCCTAACCCCTGCACCCTAAACCCTAGGCCGCGCCCTAACCCCTGCACCCTAAACCCTAGGCCACGCCCTAAGCCCTGCACCCTAAACCCTAGGCCGCGCCCTAAGCCCTGCACCCTAAACCTTAGGCCGCGCCCTAAGCCCTGCACCCTAAACCCTAGGCCGCGCCCTAACCCCTGCACCCTAAACCCTTGGCCGCGCCCTAACCCCTGCACCCTAAACCCTAGGCCGCGCCCTAACCCTTACACCCTAAACCCTAGGCCGCGCCCTAAGCCCTGCACCCTAAACCCTAGGCCGCGCCCTAACCCCTGCACCCTAAACCCTAGGCCGCGCCCTAACCCCTGCACCCTAAACCCTGGGTTGCGCGCTAAGCCCTGCACCCAAAACCCTAGGCCGCGCCCTAACCCCTGCACCCTAAACCCTAGGCCGCGCCCTAACCCCTGCACCCTAAACCCTAGGCCGCGCCCAAACCCCTGCACCCTAAACCATAGGCCGCGCCCTAACCCCTGCACCCTAAACCCTAGGCTGTGCCCTAACCCCTGCACCCTAAACCTTAGGCCGCGCCCTAATCCATGCACCCTAAACCCTTGGCCGTGCCCTAAGCCCTGCACCCTATACCCTGGGCCGCGCTCTAACCCCTGCACCCTAAACCCTGGGCCGCCCCGAAACGCCTTCACAGTAAACCCTAGGCCGTTCCCTTATGCCACTCCTCACCTGTCTCATCCACGCCCCTCAACAGCCATCCCTCACCAGGCTCAGCCGCACACCTGAGCTGCCAGCCACTGCCAGGTTCAGCCTCACCCCTCTCCAGACACCTTTCAGCAGGATCAGCCACACCCCCCACTAGCCACTCCTCCCGAGGCACAGCCACACACCTCAGCTGCAATCCTTAACCAGGCTCAGCTACACACCTGAGCAGCCAGCCTGCACGAGGCTCAGCCACACCCCTCACCAACCATCCCTTTCCAGGCTCGGGCACAAAGCTCACCTCCATCCCTAACCAGGCTCAGCCAGGCTAGCACCAGGTTAGGCTAGGCTAGGCTACGCTAGGCTAGGCTAGGCTATGCTAGCATCAGGCTAGGCTATGCTAAGCTAGGCTAGGTTAGGCAAGTGCTAGGCTAGTCTAGTCTAGGCTAGGCTAGGGCAGGCTAGCAGCAGTCTAGGCTAGGCTGAGCCTGCTGAGGTGTGGCTGGATAGGTTTGAGGGTGAGCCTCCTTAGGGATAGCAGCTGAGGTGTTCTGCTCTGCCTGGTGAGGGCTGGGTGGTAAGGGGTGTGGCTGAGCCTCGATAGGGCAGGCTGCTGAGGTGTGTGGCTGAGCCTAGTGAGGGGTGGCTTCTGAGGGTCCTGGGGGAGCCTGGTTAGGGCTGCCTGCTGAGGTGTGTGGTGGAGCCTGCTGTGTTGTGGCTGGTGAAGGGCGTGGCTGAGGCTGCTGAGGCGTGGCTGGTGAGGGGTGAGTCTGAGCCTCGTTAGGGCTGGCTCCTGTGATGTGTGAGTGAACATGGTGAGGGGTGCCTGGTGAGGGGTGTGGCTGAGCCTGGTGAGTGCTGGCTGCTGAGGTGTGTGGCTGAGCCTAGTGCAGGGTGGCTGGTGAGGGTCCTGGGGGAGTCTCGTTAGGGCTGGCTCAAACGGCAGCTCGTGGCGGGGGCCGAGGTGCCCAGCCCTGTGGGGGGTCCAGATCAGAAAGGTGTGGGAGCAGCAAGGTTGGGGCCTTGCTGCATTCGTCTTGGCAGGCTCTTTCCAGCACCAGCGCTCCTGGAGCTCGAGGCCCTTTAGATCTCCTAACCCTAACCCTAAGCGTAACCCTAACCCTAGATCCAGTTAATTACCCTAACACACTCCCTGGGTTTTCCCTACCAGAAAGGTGTGGGAGCAGCAATGTTGGGGCACTGCTGCCATGGCCTCGGCAGGCTCTTTCCAGCCCCAGTGTCCCTGGAGCTCGAGGCTCCTTAGATCTCTCCAGCCTGACCCACCCCCCTGAGGGCACCCTGGCACTGGGCCGAGGTGCCCAGCCCTGTGGGGACTCCAGATCAGAAAGATGGAGGAGCAGCAATGTTGGGGCGCTGCCGCGATGGCCTTGGCAGGCCCTTTCCAGCCCCAGTGTCCCTGGAGCTCTAGGCTCTTTCCCTCTCTCAACACTAACTCTAGGCCAAATGGCAGCTGGTGGCCGGGGCCGAGTTGCCCAGCCCTGTGGGGGCTCCAGATCAGAAAGCTGCGGGAGCAGTAAGGCTGGGGTCTTGTTGCGTTTGCCTTAGCAGGCCCTTTCCAGCCCCAGTGTTCCCGTAGCTCAAGACCCTTTAGCTAACTCTAGGCATAACCTTAAGCCTACCCCTAGTTAATTACCCGAGCACAGTACCTGGGTTTTCACTATCAGAAAGATGGAGGAGCATCAATGTTGGGGCACAGCCGTGATGGCCTAGGCAGGCCCATTCCAACCCCAGTGTCCCTGGACTTCCAGGCTAGGTTTGGCTAGGCTAGTGCCATTCTAAGCTAGGCTAGCACCAGGCTTGGCGAGCACCAGGTTAGGCTAAGATAGGCTAGGTTAGGCTAACACCAAGTAAGGCTAGGCTAGCCAAGCACCAGGCTAGGGCAGGCGAGCACCAGGCTAGGCTCTTCTAGGCCAGCATAAGACAGGCCGAATCCAGCAGCTGGTTCGGTTAGGTTAGGCCAGGATAAGCTAGACTAGCAACACGACAGGATAAGCTAGCACCAGGTTAGGCTGTACTCTAAACCCTAGCACACGCACTAACCCCTGCAGCCTAAACCCTAGGCCGCGCCCTAAGCCCAGCTCCCTAAACCCTAGGCCGCGCCCTAACCCCTGCACCCTAAACCCTAGGCCGCGCCCTAACCCCTGCACCCTAAACACTAGGCCGCGCCCTAACCCCTGCACCCTAAACCCTAGGCCGCGCCCTAACCCCTGCACCCTAAACCCTAGGCCGCGCCCAAACCCCTGCACCCTAAACCCTAGGCCGCGCCCTAACCCCTGCACCCTAAACCCGAGGCCGCGCCCTAACCCCTGCACCCTAAACCCTAGGCCGCGCCCTAACCCCTGCACCCTAAACCCTAGGCCACGCCCTAACCCCTGCACCCTAAACGGTAGGCCGCGCCCTAAGCCCTGCACCCTAAACGCTAGGCCGCGCCCTAACCCCTGCACCCTAAACCCTAGGCCGCGCCCTAACCCCTGCACCCTAAACCCTAGGCCGCGCCCTAACCCCTGCACCCTAAACCCTAGGCTGCGCCCTAACCCCTGCACCCTAAACCCAAGGCCGCCCCCTAAGCCCTGCACCCTAAACCCTAGGCCGCGCCCTAACCCCTGCAGCCTAAACCCTAGGCCGCGCCATAACCCCTGAACCCTAAACCCTACGCCGCGCCCTAAGCCCTGCACCCTAAATTCTAGGCCGCGCCCTAACCCCTGCACACTAAACCATAGGCCGCGCCCTAACCCCTGCACCCTAAACCCTTGGCCGCGCCCTAACCCCTGCACCCTAAACCCTAGGCCGCGCCCTAACCCCTGCACCCTAAACCCTAGGCCGCGCCCTAACCCCTGCACCCTAAACCCTAGGCCGCGCCCTAAGCCCTGCACCCTAAACCCTAGGCCGCGCCCTAACCCCTGCACCCTAAACCTTAGGCCGCGCCCTAAGCCCTGCACCCTAAACCCTAGGCCGCGCCCTAACCCCTGCACCCTAAACCCGAGGCCGCGCCCTAACCCCTGCACCCTAAACCCTAGGCCGCGCCCTAACCCTTACACCCTAAACCCAAGGCCGCGCCCTAAGCCCTGCACCCTAAACCCTAGGCCGCGCCCTAACCCCTGCACCCTAAACCCTAGGCCGCGCCCTAACCCCTGCACCCTAAACCCTGGGTTGCGCGCTAAGCCCTGCACCCAAAACCCTAGGCCGCGCCCTAACCCCTGCACCCTAAACCCTAGGCCGCGCCCTAACCCCTGCACCCTAAACCCTAGGCCGCGCCCAAACCCCTGCACCCTAAACCATAGGCCGCGCCCTAACCCCTGCACCCTAAACCCTAGGCTGTGCCCTAACCCCTGCACCCTAAACCTTAGGCCGCGCCCTAATCCATGCACCCTAAACCCTTGGCCGTGCCCTAAGCCCTGCACCCTATACCCTGGGCCGCGCTCTAACCCCTGCACCCTAAACCCTGGGCCGCCCCGAAACGCCTTCACAGTAAACCCTAGGCCGTTCCCTTATGCCACTCCTCACCTGTCTCATCCACGCCCCTCAACAGCCATCCCTCCCCAGGCTCAGCCGCACACCTGAGCTGCCAGCCACTGCCAGGTTCAGCCTCACCCCTCTCCAGACACCTTTCAGCAGGATCAGCCACACCCCCCACTAGCCACTCCTCCCGAGGCACAGCCACACACCTCAGCTGCAATCCTTAACCAGGCTCAGCTACACACCTGAGCAGCCAGCCTGCACGAGGCTCAGCTACACCCCTCACCAACCATCCCTTTCCAGGCTCGGGCACAAAGCTCACCTCCATCCCTAACCAGGCTCAGCCAGGCTAGCACCAGGTTAGGCTAGGCTAGGCTACGCTAGGCTAGGCTAGGCTATGCTAGCATCAGGCTAGGCTATGCTAAGCTAGGCTAGGTTAGGCAAGTGCTAGGCTAGTCTAGTCTAGGCTAGGCTAGGGCAGGCTAGCAGCAGTCTAGGCTAGGCTGAGCCTGCTGAGGTGTGGCTGGATAGGTTTGAGGGTGAGCCTCCTTAGGGATAGCAGCTGAGGTGTTCTGCTCTGCCTGGTGAGGGCTGGGTGGTAAGGGGTGTGGCTGAGCCTCGATAGGGCTGGCTGCTGAGGTGTGTGGCTGAGCCTAGTGAGGGGTGGCTGGTGAGGGTCCTGGGGGAGCCTGGTTAGGGCTGCCTGCTGAGGTGTGTGGTGGAGCCTGCTGTGTTGTGGCTGGTGAAGGGCGTGGCTGAGGCTGCTGAGGCGTGGCTGGTGAGGGGTGAGTCTGAGCCTCGTTAGGGCTGGCTCCTGTGATGTGTGAGTGAACATGGTGAGGGGTGCCTGGTGAGGGGTGTGGCTGAGCCTGGTGAGTGCTGGCTGCTGAGGTGTGTGGCTGAGCCTAGTGCAGGGTGGCTGGTGAGGGTCCTGGGGGAGTCTCGTTAGGGCTGGCTCAAACGGCAGCTCGTGGTGGGGGCCGAGGTGCCCAGCCCTGTGGGGGGTCCAGATCAGAAAGGTGTGGGAGCAGCAAGGTTGGGGCCTTGCTGCATTCGTCTTGGCAGGCTCTTTCCAGCACCAGCGCTCCTGGAGCTCGAGGCCCTTTAGATCTCCTAACCCTAACCCTAAGCGTAACCCTAACCCTAGATCCAGTTAATTACCCTAACACACTCCCTGGGTTTTCCCTACCAGAAAGGTGTGGGAGCAGCAATGTTGGGGCACTGCTGCCATGGCCTCGGCAGGCTCTTTCCAGCCCCAGTGTCCCTGGAGCTCGAGGCTCCTTAGATCTCTCCAGCCTGACCCACCCCCCTGAGGGCACCCTGGCACTGGGCCGAGGTGCCCAGCCCTGTGGGGACTCCAGATCAGAAAGATGGAGGAGCAGCAATGTTGGGGCGCTGCCGCGATGGCCTTGGCAGGCCCTTTCCAGCCCCAGTGTCCCTGGAGCTCTAGGCTCTTTCCCTCTCTCAACACTAACTCTAGGCCAAATGGCAGCTGGTGGCCGGGGCCAAGGTGCCCAGCCCTGTGGGGGCTCCAGATCAGAAAGCTGCGGGAGCAGTAAGGCTGGGGTCTTGTTGCGTTTGCCTTAGCAGGCCCTTTCCAGCCCCAGTGTTCCCGTAGCTCAAGACCCTTTAGCTAACTCTAGGCGTAACCTTAAGCCTACCCCTAGTTAATTACCCGAGCACAGTACCTGGGTTTTCCCTATCAGAAAGATGGAGGAGCATCAATGTTGGGGCACAGCCGTGATGGCCTAGGCAGGCCCATTCCAACCCCAGTGTCCCTGGACTTCCAGGCTAGGTTTGGCTAGGCTAGTGCCATTCTAAGCTAGGCTAGCACCAGGCTTGGCGAGCACCAGGTTAGGCTAAGATAGGCTAGGTTAGGCTAACACCAAGTAAGGCTAGGCTAGCCAAGCACCAGGCTAGGGCAGGCGAGCACCAGGCTAGGCTCTTCTAGGCTAGCATAAGACAGGCCGAATCCAGCAGCTGGTTCGGTTAGGTTAGGCCAGGATAAGCTAGACTAGCAACACGACAGGATAAGCTAGCACCAGGTTAGGCTGTACTCTAAACCCTAGCACACGCACTAACCCCTGCAACCTAAACCCTAGGCCGCGCCCTAAGCCCTGCACCCTAAACCCTAGGCCGCGCCCTAAGCCCTGCACCCTAAACCGTAGGCCGCGCCCTAACCCCTGCACACTAAACACTAGGCCACGCCCTAACCCCTGCACCCTAAACCCTAGGCCGCGCCCAAACCCCTGCACCCTAAACCCTAGGCCGCGCCCTAACCCCTGCACCCTAAACCCGAGGCCGCGCCCTAAGCCCTGCACCCTAAACCCTAGGCCGCGCCCTAACCCCTGCAGCCTAAACCCTAGGCCGCGCCATAACCCCTGCACCCTAAACCCTACGCCGCGCCCTAAGCCCTGCACCCTAAATTCTAGGCCGCGCCCTAACCCCTGCACACTAAACCCTAGGCCGCGCCCTAACCCCTGCACCCTAAACCCTTGGCCGCGCCCTAACCCCTGCACCCTAAACCCTAGGCCGCGCCCTAACCCCTGCACCCTAAACCCTAGGCCGCGCCCTAACCCCTGCACCCTAAACCCTAGGCCGCGCCCTAAGCCCTGCACCCTAAACCCTAGGCCGCGCCCTAAGCCCTGCACCCTAAACCTTAGGCCGCGCCCTAAGCCCTGCACCCTAAACCCTAGGCCGCGCCCTAACCCCTGCACCCTAAACCCGAGGCCGCGCCCTAACCCCTGCACCCTAAACCCTAGGCCGCGCCCTAACCCTTACACCCTAAACCCTAGGCCGTGCCCTAAGCCCTGCACCCTAAACCCTAGGCCGCGCCCTAACCCCTGCACCCTAAACCCTGGGTTGCGCGCTAAGCCCTGCACCCAAAACCCTAGGCCGCGCCCTAACCCCTGCACCCTAAACCCTAGGCCGCGCCCTAACCCCTGCACCCTAAACCCTAGGCCGCGCCCAAACCCCTGCACCCTAAACCATAGGCCGCGCCCTAACCCCTGCACCCTAAACCCTAGGCTGTGCCCTAACCCCTGCACCCTAAACCTTAGGCCGCGCCCTAATCCATGCACCCTAAACCCTTGGCCGTGCCCTAAGCCCTGCACCCTATACCCTGGGCCGCGCTCTAACCCCTGCACCCTAAACCCTGGGCCGCCCCGAAACGCCTTCACAGTAAACCCTAGGCCGTTCCCTTATGCCACTCCTCACCTGTCTCATCCACGCCCCTCAACAGCCATCCCTCACCAGGCTCAGCTGCACACCTGAGCTGCCAGCCACTGCCAGGTTCAGCCTCACCCCTCTCCAGACACCTTTCAGCAGGATCAGCCACACCCCCCACTAGCCACTCCTCCCGAGGCACAGCCACACACCTCAGCTGCAATCCTTAACCAGGCTCAGCTACACACCTGAGCAGCCAGCCTGCACGAGGCTCAGCTACACCCCTCACCAACCATCCCTTTCCAGGCTCGGGCACAAAGCTCACCTCCATCCCTAACCAGGCTCAGCCAGGCTAGCACCAGGTTAGGCTAGGCTAGGCTACGCTAGGCTAGGCTAGGCTATGCTAGCATCAGGCTAGGCTATGCTAAGCTAGGCTAGGTTAGGCAAGTGCTAGGCTAGTCTAGTCTAGGCTAGGCTAGGGCAGGCTAGCAGCAGTCTAGGCTAGGCTGAGCCTGCTGAGGTGTGGCTGGATAGGTTTGAGGGTGAGCCTCCTTAGGGATAGCAGCTGAGGTGTTCTGCTCTGCCTGGTGAGGGCTGGGTGGTAAGGGGTGTGGCTGAGCCTCGATAGGGCAGGCTGCTGAGGTGTGTGGCTGAGCCTAGTGAGGGGTGGCTGCTGAGGGTCCTGGGGGAGCCTGGTTAGGGCTGCCTGCTGAGGTGTGTGGTGGAGCCTGCTGTGTTGTGGCTGGTGAAGGGCGTGGCTGAGGCTGCTGAGGCGTGGCTGGTGAGGGGTGAGTCTGAGCCTCGTTAGGGCTGGCTCCTGTGATGTGTGAGTGAACATGGTGAGGGGTGCCTGGTGAGGGGTGTGGCTGAGCCTGGTGAGTGCTGGCTGCTGAGGTGTGTGGCTGAGCCTAGTGCAGGGTGGCTGGTGAGGGTCCTGGGGGAGTCTCGTTAGGGCTGGCTCAAACGGCAGCTCGTGGCGGGGGCCGAGGTGCCCAGCCCTGTGGGGGGTCCAGATCAGAAAGGTGTGGGAGCAGCAAGGTTGGGGCCTTGCTGCATTCGTCTTGGCAGGCTCTTTCCAGCACCAGCGCTCCTGGAGCTCGAGGCCCTTTAGATCTCCTAACCCTAACCCTAAGCGTAACCCTAACCCTAGATCCAGTTAATTACCCTAACACACTCCCTGGGTTTTCCCTACCAGAAAGGTGTGGGAGCAGCAATGTTGGGGCACTGCTGCGATGGCCTCGGCAGGCTCTTTCCAGCCCCAGTGTCCCTGGAGCTCGAGGCTCCTTAGATCTCTCCAGCCTGACCCACCCCCCTGAGGGCACCCTGGCACTGGGCCGAGGTGCCCAGCCCTGTGGGGACTCCAGATCAGAAAGATGGAGGAGCAGCAATGTTGGGGCGCTGCCGCGATGGCCTTGGCAGGCCCTTTCCAGCCCCAGTGTCCCTGGAGCTCTAGGCTCTTTCCCTCTCTCAACACTAACTCTAGGCCAAATGGCAGCTGGTGGCCGGGGCCGAGTTGCCCAGCCCTGTGGGGGCTCCAGATCAGAAAGCTGCGGGAGCAGTAAGGCTGGGGTCTTGTTGCGTTTGCCTTAGCAGGCCCTTTCCAGCCCCAGTGTTCCCGTAGCTCAAGACCCTTTAGCTAACTCTAGGCATAACCTTAAGCCTACCCCTAGTTAATTACCCGAGCACAGTACCTGGGTTTTCCCTATCAGAAAGATGGAGGAGCATCAATGTTGGGGCACAGCCGTGATGGCCTAGGCAGGCCCATTCCAACCCCAGTGTCCCTGGACTTCCAGGCTAGGTTTGGCTAGGCTAGTGCCATTCTAAGCTAGGCTAGCACCAGGCTTGGCGAGCACCAGGTTAGGCTAAGATAGGCTAGGTTAGGCTAACACCAAGTAAGGCTAGGCTAGCCAAGCACCAGGCTAGGGCAGGCGAGCACCAGGCTAGGCTCTTCTAGGCCAGCATAAGACAGGCCGAATCCAGCAGCTGGTTCGGTTAGGTTAGGCCAGGATAAGCTAGACTAGCAACACGACAGGATAAGCTACGCTAGCACCAGGTTAGGCTGTACTCTAAACCCTAGCACACGCACTAACCCCTGCACCCTAAACCATAGGCCGCGCCCTAAGCCCTGCACCCTAAACCCTAGGCCGCGCCCTAACCCCTGCACCCTAAACCCTAGGCCGCGCCCTAACCCCTGCACCCTAAACCCTAGGCCGCGCCCTAACCCCTGCACCCTAAACCCTCGGCCGCGCCCTAACCCCTGCACCCTAAACCCTAGGCCGCGCCCTAAGCCCTGCACCCTAAACCCTAGGCCGCGCTCTAACCCCTGCACCCTAAACCCGAGGCCGCGCCCTAACCCCTGCACCCTAAACCCTAGGCCGCGCCCTAAGCCCTGCACCCTAAACCCTAGGCCGCGCCCTAAGCCCTGCACCCTAAACGCTAGGCCGCGCCCTAACCCCTGCACCCTAAATCTTAGGCTGCGCCCTAAGCCCTCCACCCTAAACCCTAGGCCGCGCCCAAACCCCTGCACCCTAAACCCTAGGCCGCGCCCTAACCACTGCACCCTAAACCCTAGGCCGCGCCTTAACCCTTGAACCCTAAACCCTGGGTTGCGCCCTAACCCCTGCACCCTAAACCCTAGGCCGCGCCCTAAGCCCTCCACCCTAAACCCTAGGCCGCGCCCTAAGCCCTGCACCCTAAACCCTAGGCCGCGCCCTAACCCCTGCACCCTAAACCCTAGGCCGCGCCCTAACCCCTGCACCTTAAACCCTAGGCCGCGCCCTAACCCCTACACCCTAAACCCTAGGCCGCGCACTAACCCCTGCACACTAAACCCTACGCCGCGCCCTAAGCCCTGCACCCTAAACCCTAGGCCGCGCCCTAACCCCTGCATCCTAAACCCTAGGCCGCGCCCTAACCCCTGCACCCTAAACCCTAGGCCGCGCCCTAAGCCCTGCACCCTAAACCCTAGGCCGCGCCCTAACCCCTGCACCCTAAACCCTAGGCCGCGCCATAACCCCTGCACCCTAAATCCTAGGCCGCGCCCTAACCCCTGCACCCTAAACCCTAGGCCGCGCCCTAAGCCCTGCACCCTAAACCCTAGGCCGCTCCCTAACCCCGGCACCCTAAACCCTAGGCCGCGCCCTAAGCCCTGCACCCTAAACCCTAGGCCGCGCCCTAACCCCTGCACCCTAAACCCTATGCGGCGCCGTAAGCCCTGCACCCAAAACCCTAGGCCGCGCCCTGAGCCCTACACCCTAAACCCAAGGCCGCGCCCTAAGCCCTGCACCCTAAACCCTAGGCTGCGCCCTAACCCCTGCACCCTAAACCCAAGGCCGCGCCCTAAGCCCTGCACCCTAAACCCTAGGCCGCGCCATAACCCCTGCACCCTAAACCCTAGGCCGCGCCCAAACCCCTGCACCCTAAACCCTAGGCCGCGCCCTAATCCCTGAACCCTAAACCCTAGGCCGCGCCCAAACCCCTGCACCCTAATCCCTATGCTGCGCGCTAACCCCTGTACCCTTAACACTAGGCCGCGCCCTAAGCCCTGCACCCTAAACCCTAGGCCGCGCCCTAACCCCTGCACCCTAAACCCTAGGCCGCGCCCTAACCCCTGCACCCTAAACCCTAGGCCACGCCCTAACCCCTGCACCCTAAACCCTAGGCCGCGCCCTAAGCCCTGCACCCTAAACCCTAGGCCGCGCCCTAACCCCTGCACCCTAAACCCTACGCCGCGCCCTAAGCCCTGCACCCTAAACCCTACGCCGCGCCCTAAGCCCTGCACCCTAAACCCTAAGTCGCGCCCTAAGCCCTGCACCCTAAACCCAAGGCCGCGCCCTAACCCCGGCACCCTAATCCCTATGCCACGCCCTAACCCCTGCTCCCTAAACCCTAGGCCGCGCCCTAACCCCTGCACCCTAAACCCTAGGCCGCGCCCTAACCCCTGCACCCTAAACCCTAGGCCGCGCCCTAACCCCTGCACCCTAAACCCTAGGCCGCGCCCTAAGCCCTGCACCCTAAACCCTAGGCCGCGCCCTAACCCCTGCACCCTAAACCCTAGGCCGCGCCCTAACTCCTGCACCCTAAACCCTAGGCCGCGCCCTAAGCCCTGCACCCTAAACCCTAGGCCGCGCCCTAACCCCTGCACCCTAAACCCTAGGCCGCGCCCTAAGCCCTGCACCCTAAACCTTAGGCCGCGCCCTAAACCCTGCACCCTAAACCCTAGGCCGCGCCCTAACCCCTGCACCCTAAACCCTTGGCCGCGCCCTAACCCCTGCACCCTAAACCCTAGGCCGCGCCCTAACCCTTACACCCTAAACCCTAGGCCGCGCCCTAAGCCCTGCACCCTAAACCCTAGGTCGCGCCCTAACCCCTGCACCCTAAACCCTAGGCCGCGCCCTAACCCCTGCACCCTAAACCCTGGGTTGCGCGCTAAGCCCTGCACCCAAAACCCTAGGCCGCGCCCTAACCCCTGCACCCTAAACCCTAGGCCGCGCCCTAAGCCCTGCGCCCTAAACCCTAGGCCGCGCCCAAACCCCTGCACCCTAAACCATAGGCCGCGCCCTAACCCCTGCACCCTAAACCCTAGGCCGTGCCCTAACCCCTGCACCCTAAACCTTAGGCCGCGCCCTAATCCATGCACCCTAAACCCTTGGCCGTGCCCTAAGCCCTGCACCCTAAACCCTAGGCCGCGCTCTAACCCCTGCACCCTAAACCCTGGGCCGCCCCGAAACGCCTTCACAGTAAACCCTAGGCCGTTCCCTTATGCCACTCCTCACCTGTCTCATCCACGCCCCTCAACAGCCATCCCTCCCCAGGCTCAGCCGCACACCTGAGCTGCCAGCCACTGCCAGGTTCAGCCTCACCCCTCTCCAGACACCTTTCAGCAGGATCAGCCACACCCCCCACTAGCCACTCCTCCCGAGGCACAGCCACACACCTCAGCTGCAATCCTTAACCAGGCTCAGCTACACACCTGAGCAGCCAGCCTGCACGAGGCTCAGCCACACCCCTCACCAACCATCCCTTTCCAGGCTTGGGCACAAAGCTCACCTCCATCCCTAACCAGGCTCAGCCAGGCTAGCACCAGGTTAGGCTAGGCTAGGCTACGCTAGGCTAGGCTAGGCTATGCTAGCATCAGGCTAGGCTATGCTAAGCTAGGCTAGGTTAGGCAAGTGCTAGGCTAGTCTAGTCTAGGCTAGGCTAGGGCAGGCTAGCAGCAGTCTAGGCTAGGCTGAGCCTGCTGAGGTGTGGCTGGATAGGTTTGAGGGTGAGCCTCCTTAGGGATAGCAGCTGAGGTGTTCTGCTCTGCCTGGTGAGGGCTGGGTGGTAAGGGGTGTGGCTGAGCCTCGATAGGGCTGGCTGCTGAGGTGTGTGGCTGAGCCTAGTGAGGGGTGGCTGGTGAGGGTCCCGGGGGAGCCTGGTTAGGGCTGCCTGCTGAGGTGTGTGGTGGAGCCTGCTGTGTTGTGGCTGGTGAAGGGCGTGGCTGAGGCTGCTGAGGCGTGGCTGGTGAGGGGTGAGTCTGAGCCTCGTTAGGGCTGGCTCCTGTGATGTGTGAGTGAACATGGTGAGGGGTGCCTGGTGAGGGGTGTGGCTGAGCCTGGTGAGTGCTGGCTGCTGAGGTGTGTGGCTGAGCCTAGTGCAGGGTGGCTGGTGAGGGTCCTGGGGGAGTCTCGTTAGGGCTGGCTCAAACGGCAGCTCGTGGCGGGGGCCGAGGTGCCCAGCCCTGTGGGGGGTCCAGATCAGAAAGGTGTGGGAGCAGCAAGGTTGGGGCCTTGCTGCATTCGTCTTGGCAGGCTCTTTCCAGCACCAGCGCTCCTGGAGCTCGAGGCCCTTTAGATCTCCTAACCCTAACCCTAAGCGTAACCCTAACCCTAGATCCAGTTAATTACCCTAACACACTCCCTGGGTTTTCCCTACCAGAAAGGTGTGGGAGCAGCAATGTTGGGGCACTGCTGCGATGGCCTCGGCAGGCTCTTTCCAGCCCCAGTGTCCCTGGAGCTCGAGGCTCCTTAGATCTCTCCAGCCTGACCCACCCCCCTGAGGGCACCCTGGCACTGGGCCGAGGTGCCCAGCCCTGTGGGGACTCCAGATCAGAAAGATGGAGGAGCAGCAATGTTGGGGCGCTGCCGCGATGGCCTTGGCAGGCCCTTTCCAGCCCCAGTGTCCCTGGAGCTCTAGGCTCTTTCCCTCTCTCAACACTAACTCTAGGCCAAATGGCAGCTGGTGGCCGGGGCCGAGGTGCCCAGCCCTGTGGGGGCTCCAGATCAGAAAGCTGCGGGAGCAGTAAGGCTGGGGTCTTGTTGCGTTTGCCTTAGCAGGCCCTTTCCAGCCCCAGTGTTCCCGTAGCTCAAGACCCTTTAGCTAACTCTAGGCATAACCTTAAGCCTACCCCTAGTTAATTACCCGAGCACAGTACCTGGGTTTTCCCTATCAGAAAGATGGAGGAGCATCAATGTTGGGGCACAGCCGTGATGGCCTAGGCAGGCCCATTCCAACCCCAGTGTCCCTGGACTTCCAGGCTAGGTTTGGCTAGGCTAGTGCCATTCTAAGCTAGGCTAGCACCAGGCTTGGCGAGCACCAGGTTAGGCTAAGATAGGCTAGGTTAGGCTAACACCAAGTAAGGCTAGGCTAGCCAAGCACCAGGCTAGGGCAGGCGAGCACCAGGCTAGGCTCTTCTAGGCTAGCATAAGACAGGCCGAATCCAGCAGCTGGCTCGGTTAGGTTAGGCCAGGATAAGCTAGACTAGCAACACGACAGGATAAGCTACGCTAGCACCAGGTTAGGCTGTACTCTAAACCCTAGCACACGCACTAACCCCTGCACCCTAAACCCTAGGCCGCGCCCTAAGCCCTGCACCCTAAACCCTAGGCCGCGCCCTAACCCCTGCACCCTAAACCCTAGGCCGCGCCCTAACCCCTGCACCCTAAACCCTAGGCCGCGCCCTAACCCCTGCACCCTAAACCCTCGGCCGCGCCCTAACCCCTACACCCTAAACCCTAGGCCGCGCCCTAACCCCTGCACCTTAAACCCTAGGCCGCGCCCTAACCCCTACACCCTAAACCCTAGGCCGCGCACTAACCCCTGCACACTAAACCCTACGCCGCGCCCTAAGCCCTGCACCCTAAACCCTAGGCCGCGCCCTAACCCCTGCATCCTAAACCCTAGGCCGCGCCCTAACCCCTGCACCCTAAACCCTAGGCCGCGCCCTAAGCCCTGCACCCTAAACCCTAGGCCGCGCCCTAACCCCTGCACCCTAAACCCTAGGCCGCGCCATAACCCCTGCACCCTAAATCCTAGGCCGCGCCCTAACCCCTGCACCCTAAACCCTAGGCCGCGCCCTAAGCCCTGCACCCTAAACCCTAGGCCGCTCCCTAACCCCGGCACCCTAAACCCTAGGCCGCGCCCTAAGCCCTGCACCCTAAACCCTAGGCCGCGCCCTAACCCCTGCACCCTAAACGCTAGGCCGCGCCCTAAGCCCTGCACCCTAAACCCTAGGCTGCGCCCTAACCCCTGCACCCTAAACCCTATGCGGCGCCGTAAGCCCTGCACCCAAAACCCTAGGCCGTGCCCTAAACCCTACACCCTAAACCCAAGGCCGCGCCCTAAGCCCTGCACCCTAAACCCTAGGCTGCGCCCTAACCCCTGCACCCTAAACCCAAGGCCGCGCCCTAAGCCCTGCACCCTAAACCCTAGGCCGCGCCATAACCCCTGCACCCTAAACCCTAGGCCGCGCCCAAACCCCTGCACCCTAAACCCTAGGCCGCGCCCTAATCCCTGAACCCTAAACCCTAGGCCGCGCCCAAACCCCTGCACCCTAATCCCTATGCTGCGCGCTAACCCCTGTACCCTTAACACTAGGCCGCGCCCTAAGCCCTGCACCCTAAACCCTAGGCCGCGCCCTAACCCCTGCACCCTAAACCCTAGGCCGCGCCCTAACCCCTGCACCCTAAACCCTAGGCCACGCCCTAACCCCTGCACCCTAAACCCTAGGCCGCGCCCTAAGCCCTGCACCCTAAACCCTAGGCCGCGCCCTAACCCCTGCACCCTAAACCCTACGCCGCGCCCTAAGCCCTGCACCCTAAACCCTACGCCGCGCCCTAAGCCCTGCACCCTAAACCCTAAGTCGCGCCCTAAGCCCTGCACCCTAAACCCAAGGCCGCGCCCTAACCCCGGCACCCTAATCCCTATGCCACGCCCTAACCCCTGCTCCCTAAACCCTAGGCCGCGCCCTAACCCCTGCACCCTAAACCCTAGGCCGCGCCCTAACCCCTGCACCCTAAACCCTAGGCCGCGCCCTAACCCCTGCACCCTAAACCCTAGGCCGCGCCCTAAGCCCTGCACCCTAAACCCTAGGCCGCGCCCTAACCCCTGCACCCTAAACCCTAGGCCGCGCCCTAACTCCTGCACCCTAAACCCTAGGCCGCGCCCTAAGCCCTGCACCCTAAACCCTAGGCCGCGCCCTAACCCCTGCACCCTAAACCCTAGGCCGCGCCCTAAGCCCTGCACCCTAAACCTTAGGCCGCGCCCTAAACCCTGCACCCTAAACCCTAGGCCGCGCCCTAACCCCTGCACCCTAAACCCTTGGCCGCGCCCTAACCCCTGCACCCTAAACCCTAGGCCGCGCCCTAACCCTTACACCCTAAACCCTAGGCCGCGCCCTAAGCCCTGCACCCTAAACCCTAGGTCGCGCCCTAACCCCTGCACCCTAAACCCTAGGCCGCGCCCTAACCCCTGCACCCTAAACCCTGGGTTGCGCGCTAAGCCCTGCACCCAAAACCCTAGGCCGCGCCCTAACCCCTGCACCCTAAACCCTAGGCCGCGCCCTAAGCCCTGCGCCCTAAACCCTAGGCCGCGCCCAAACCCCTGCACCCTAAACCATAGGCCGCGCCCTAACCCCTGCACCCTAAACCCTAGGCCGTGCCCTAACCCCTGCACCCTAAACCTTAGGCCGCGCCCTAATCCATGCACCCTAAACCCTTGGCCGTGCCCTAAGCCCTGCACCCTAAACCCTGGGCCGCCCCGAAACGCCTTCACAGTAAACCCTAGGCCGTTCCCTTATGCCACTCCTCACCTGTCTCATCCACGCCCCTCAACAGCCATCCCTCACCAGGCTCAGCCGCACACCTGAGCTGCCAGCCACTGCCAGGTTCAGCCTCACCCCTCTCCAGACACCTTTCAGCAGGATCAGCCACACCCCCCACTAGCCACTCCTCCCGAGGCACAGCCACACACCTCAGCTGCAATCCTTAACCAGGCTCAGCTACACACCTGAGCAGCCAGCCTGCACGAGGCTCAGCTACACCCCTCACCAACCATCCCTTTCCAGGCTCGGGCACAAAGCTCACCTCCATCCCTAACCAGGCTCAGCCAGGCTAGCACCAGGTTAGGCTAGGCTAGGCTACGCTAGGCTAGGCTAGGCTATGCTAGCATCAGGCTAGGCTATGCTAAGCTAGGCTAGGTTAGGCAAGTGCTAGGCTAGTCTAGTCTAGGCTAGGCTAGGGCAGGCTAGCAGCAGTCTAGGCTAGGCTGAGCCTGCTGAGGTGTGGCTGGATAGGTTTGAGGGTGAGCCTCCTTAGGGATAGCAGCTGAGGTGTTCTGCTCTGCCTGGTGAGGGCTGGGTGGTAAGGGGTGTGGCTGAGCCTCGATAGGGCTGGCTGCTGAGGTGTGTGGCTGAGCCTAGTGAGGGGTGGCTGGTGAGGGTCCCGGGGGAGCCTGGTTAGGGCTGCCTGCTGAGGTGTGTGGTGGAGCCTGCTGTGTTGTGGCTGGTGAAGGGCGTGGCTGAGGCTGCTGAGGCGTGGCTGGTGAGGGGTGAGTCTGAGCCTCGTTAGGGCTGGCTCCTGTGATGTGTGAGTGAACATGGTGAGGGGTGCCTGGTGAGGGGTGTGGCTGAGCCTGGTGAGTGCTGGCTGCTGAGGTGTGTGGCTGAGCCTAGTGCAGGGTGGCTGGTGAGGGTCCTGGGGGAGTCTCGTTAGGGCTGGCTCAAACGGCAGCTCGTGGCGGGGGCCGAGGTGCCCAGCCCTGTGGGGGGTCCAGATCAGAAAGGTGTGGGAGCAGCAAGGTTGGGGCCTTGCTGCATTCGTCTTGGCAGGCTCTTTCCAGCACCAGCGCTCCTGGAGCTCGAGGCCCTTTAGATCTCCTAACCCTAACCCTAAGCGTAACCCTAACCCTAGATCCAGTTAATTACCCTAACACACTCCCTGGGTTTTCCCTACCAGAAAGGTGTGGGAGCAGCAATGTTGGGGCACTGCTGCCATGGCCTCGGCAGGCTCTTTCCAGCCCCAGTGTCCCTGGAGCTCGAGGCTCCTTAGATCTCTCCAGCCTGACCCACCCCCCTGAGGGCACCCTGGCACTGGGCCGAGGTGCCCAGCCCTGTGGGGACTCCAGATCAGAAAGATGGAGGAGCAGCAATGTTGGGGCGCTGCCGCGATGGCCTTGGCAGGCCCTTTCCAGCCCCAGTGTCCCTGGAGCTCTAGGCTCTTTCCCTCTCTCAACACTAACTCTAGGCCAAATGGCAGCTGGTGGCCGGGGCCGAGGTGCCCAGCCCTGTGGGGGCTCCAGATCAGAAAGCTGCGGGAGCAGTAAGGCTGGGGTCTTGTTGCGTTTGCCTTAGCAGGCCCTTTCCAGCCCCAGTGTTCCCGTAGCTCAAGACCCTTTAGCTAACTCTAGGCATAACCTTAAGCCTACCCCTAGTTAATTACCCGAGCACAGTACCTGGGTTTTCCCTATCAGAAAGATGGAGGAGCATCAATGTTGGGGCACAGCCGTGATGGCCTAGGCAGGCCCATTCCAACCCCAGTGTCCCTGGACTTCCAGGCTAGGTTTGGCTAGGCTAGTGCCATTCTAAGCTAGGCTAGCACCAGGCTTGGCGAGCACCAGGTTAGGCTAAGATAGGCTAGGTTAGGCTAACACCAAGTAAGGCTAGGCTAGCCAAGCACCAGGCTAGGGCAGGCGAGCACCAGGCTAGGCTCTTCTAGGCTAGCATAAGACAGGCCGAATCCAGCAGCTGGCTCGGTTAGGTTAGGCCAGGATAAGCTAGACTAGCAACACGACAGGATAAGCTACGCTAGCACCAGGTTAGGCTGTACTCTAAACCCTAGCACACGCACTAACCCCTGCACCCTAAACCCTAGGCCGCGCCCTAAGCCCTGCACCCTAAACCCTAGGCCGCGCCCTAACCCCTGCACCCTAAACCCTAGGCCGCGCCCTAACCCCTGCACCCTAAACCCTAGGCCGCGCCCTAACCCCTGCACCCTAAACCCTCGGCCGCGCCCTAACCCCTACACCCTAAACCCTAGGCCGCGCCCAAACCCCTGCACCCTAAACCCTAGGCCGCACCCTAACCCCTGCACCCTAAACCCGAGGCCGCGCCCTAACCCCTGCACCCTAAACCCTAGGCCACGCCCTAACCCCTGCACCCTAAACCCTAGGCCGCGCCCTAAGCCCTGCACCCTAAACCCTAGGCCGCACCCTAACCCCTGCACCCTAAACCCTAGGCCGCGCCCTAAGCCCTGCACCCTAAACCCTAGGCCGCGCCCTAACCCCTGCACCCTAAACCCTAGGCCGCGCCCTAAGCCCTGCACCCTAAACCCTAGGCCGCGCCCTAACCCCTGCACCCTAAACCCTTGGCCGCGCCCTAACCCCTGCACCCTAAACCCTAGGCCGCGCCCTAAGCCCTGCACCCTAAACCCTAGGCCGCGCCCTAACCCCTTCACCCTAAACCCTAGGCCACGCCCTAACCCCTGCACCCTAAACCCTAGGCCGCGCCCTAAGCCCTGCACCCTAAACCGTACGCGGCGCCCTAACACCTGCACCCTAAACCCAAGGCCGCGCCCTAAGCCCTGCACCCTAAACCCTAGGCCACGCCCTAACCCCTGCACCCTAAACCCTCGGCCGCACCATAACCCCTGCACCCTAAACCCTAGGCCACGCCCTAACCCCTGCACCCTAAACCCTAGGCCGCGCCCTAACCCCTGCACCCTAAACCCTGGGTTGCGCGCTAAGCCCTGCACCCAAAACCCTAGGCCGCGCCCAAACCCCTGCACCCTAAACCCTAGGCCGCGCCCTAACCCCTGCACCCTAAACCCTAGGCCGCGCCCAAACCCCTGCACCCTAAACCATAAGCCGCGCCCTAACCCCTGCACCCTAAACCCTAGGCCGTGCCCTAACCCCTGCACCCTAAACCTTAGGCCGCGCCCTAATCCATGCACCCTAAACCCTTGGCCGTGCCCTAAGCCCTGCACCCTATACCCTGGGCCGCGCTCTAACCCCTGCACCCTAAACCCTGGGCCGCCCCGAAACGCCTTCACAGTAAACCCTAGGCCGTCCCTTATGCCACTCCTCACCTGTCTCATCCACGCCCCTCAACAGCCATCCCTCACCAGGCTCAGCCGCACACCTGAGCTGCCAGCCACTGCCAGGTTCAGCCTCACCCCTCTCCAGACACCTTTCAGCAGGATCAGCCACACCCCCCACTAGCCACTCCTCCCGAGGCACAGCCACACACCTCAGCTGCAATCCTTAACCAGGCTCAGCTACACACCTGAGCAGCCAGCCTGCACGAGGCTCAGCTACACCCCTCACCAACCATCCCTTTCCAGGCTCGGGCACAAAGCTCACCTCCATCCCTAACCAGGCTCAGCCAGGCTAGCACCAGGTTAGGCTAGGCTAGGCTACGCTAGGCTAGGCTAGGCTATGCTAGCATCAGGCTAGGCTATGCTAAGCTAGGCTAGGTTAGGCAAGTGCTAGGCTAGTCTAGTCTAGGCTAGGCTAGGGCAGGCTAGCAGCAGTCTAGGCTAGGCTGAGCCTGCTGAGGTGTGGCTGGATAGGTTTGAGGGTGAGCCTCCTTAGGGATAGCAGCTGAGGTGTTCTGCTCTGCCTGGTGAGGGCTGGGTGGTAAGGGGTGTGGCTGAGCCTCGATAGGGCAGGCTGCTGAGGTGTGTGGCTGAGCCTAGTGAGGGGTGGCTGCTGAGGGTCCTGGGGGAGCCTGGTTAGGGCTGCCTGCTGAGGTGTGTGGTGGAGCCTGCTGTGTTGTGGCTGGTGAAGGGCGTGGCTGAGGCTGCTGAGGCGTGGCTGGTGAGGGGTGAGTCTGAGCCTCGTTAGGGCTGGCTCCTGTGATGTGTGAGTGAACATGGTGAGGGGTGCCTGGTGAGGGGTGTGGCTGAGCCTGGTGAGTGCTGGCTGCTGAGGTGTGTGGCTGAGCCTAGTGCAGGGTGGCTGGTGAGGGTCCTGGGGGAGTCTCGTTAGGGCTGGCTCAAACGGCAGCTCGTGGCGGGGGCCGAGGTGCCCAGCCCTGTGGGGGGTCCAGATCAGAAAGGTGTGGGAGCAGCAAGGTTGGGGCCTTGCTGCATTCGTCTTGGCAGGCTCTTTCCAGCACCAGCGCTCCTGGAGCTCGAGGCCCTTTAGATCTCCTAACCCTAACCCTAAGCGTAACCCTAACCCTAGATCCAGTTAATTACCCTAACACACTCCCTGGGTTTTCCCTACCAGAAAGGTGTGGGAGCAGCAATGTTGGGGCACTGCTGCCATGGCCTCGGCAGGCTCTTTCCAGCCCCAGTGTCCCTGGAGCTCGAGGCTCCTTAGATCTCTCCAGCCTGACCCACCCCCCTGAGGGCACCCTGGCACTGGGCCGAGGTGCCCAGCCCTGTGGGGACTCCAGATCAGAAAGATGGAGGAGCAGCAATGTTGGGGCGCTGCCGCGATGGCCTTGGCAGGCCCTTTCCAGCCCCAGTGTCCCTGGAGCTCTAGGCTCTTTCCCTCTCTCAACACTAACTCTAGGCCAAATGGCAGCTGGTGGCCGGGGCCGAGGTGCCCAGCCCTGTGGGGGCTCCAGATCAGAAAGCTGCGGGAGCAGTAAGGCTGGGGTCTTGTTGCGTTTGCCTTAGCAGGCCCTTTCCAGCCCCAGTGTTCCCGTAGCTCAAGACCCTTTAGCTAACTCTAGGCGTAACCTTAAGCCTACCCCTAGTTAATTACCCGAGCACAGTACCTGGGTTTTCACTATCAGAAAGATGGAGGAGCATCAATGTTGGGGCACAGCCGTGATGGCCTAGGCAGGCCCATTCCAACCCCAGTGTCCCTGGACTTCCAGGCTAGGTTTGGCTAGGCTAGTGCCATTCTAAGCTAGGCTAGCACCAGGCTTGGCGAGCACCAGGTTAGGCTAAGATAGGCTAGGTTAGGCTAACACCAAGTAAGGCTAGGCTAGCCAAGCACCAGGCTAGGGCAGGCGAGCACCAGGCTAGGCTCTTCTAGGCTAGCATAAGACAGGCCGAATCCAGCAGCTGGTTCGGTTAGGTTAGGCCAGGATAAGCTAGACTAGCAACACGACAGGATAAGCTAGCACCAGGTTAGGCTGTACTCTAAACCCTAGCACACGCACTAACCCCTGCAACCTAAGCCCTAGGCCGCGCCCTAAGCCCTGCACCCTAAACCCTAGGCCGCGCCCTAAGCCCTGCACCCTAAACCCTAGGCCGCGCCCTAAGCCCTGCACCCTAAACCCTAGGCCGCACCCTAACCCCTGCACCCTAAACCCTAGGCCGCGCCCTAACCCCTGCACCCTAAACCCTAGGCCGCGCCCTAACCCCTGCACCCTAAACCCTAGGCCGCGCCCTAACCCCTGCACCCTAAACCCTAGGCCGCGCCCTAACCCCTGCACCCTAAACCCTAGGCCGCGCCCTAACCCCTGCACCCTAAACGCTAGGCCGCGCCCCAACCCCTGCAACCTAAACGCTAGGCCGCGCCCTAAGCCCTGCACCCTAAACGCTAGGCCGCGCCCTAACCCCTGCACCCTAAACCCTAGGCCGCGCCCTAACCCCTGCACCCTAAACCCTAGGCCGCGCCCTAACCCCTGCACCCTAAACGCTAGGCTGCGCCCTAACGCCTGCACCCTAAACCCAAGGCCGCGCCCTAAGCCCTGCACCCTAAACCCTAGGCCGCGCCCTAACCCCTGCAGCCTAAACCCTAGGCCGCGCCATAACCCCTGCACCCTAAACCCTAGGCCGCGCCCTAACCCCTGCACCCTAAACCCTGGGTTGCGCGCTAAGCCCTGCACCCAAAACCCTAGGCCGCGCCCTAACCCCTGCACCCTAAACCCTAGGCCGCGCCCTAACCCCTGCACCCTAAACCCTAGGCCGCGCCCAAACCCCTGCACCCTAAACCATAGGCTGCGCCCTAACCCCTGCACCCTAAACCCTAGGCCGTGCCCTAACCCCTGCACCCTAAACCTTAGGCCGCGCCCTAATCCATGCACCCTAAACCCTTGGCCGTGCCCTAAGCCCTGCACCCTAAACCCTAGGCCGCGCTCTAACCCCTGCACCCTAAACCCTGGGCCGCCCCGAAACGCCTTCACAGTAAACCCTAGGCCGTTCCCTTATGCCACTCCTCACCTGTCTCATCCACGCCCCTCAACAGCCATCCCTCACCAGGCTCAGCCGCACACCTGAGCTGCCAGCCACTGCCAGGTTCAGCCTCACCCCTCTCCAGACACCTTTCAGCAGGATCAGCCACACCCCCCACCAGCCACTCCTCCCGAGGCACAGCCACACACCTCAGCTGCAATCCTTAACCAGGCTCAGCTACACACCTGAGCAGCCAGCCTGCACGAGGCTCAGCTACACCCCTCACCAACCATCCCTTTCCAGGCTCGGGCACAAAGCTCACCTCCATCCCTAACCAGGCTCAGCCAGGCTAGCACCAGGTTAGGCTAGGCTAGGCTACGCTAGGCTAGGCTAGGCTATGCTAGCATCAGGCTAGGCTATGCTAAGCTAGGCTAGGTTAGGCAAGTGCTAGGCTAGTCTAGTCTAGGCTAGGCTAGGGCAGGCTAGCAGCAGTCTAGGCTAGGCTGAGCCTGCTGAGGTGTGGCTGGATAGGTTTGAGGGTGAGCCTCCTTAGGGATAGCAGCTGAGGTGTTCTGCTCTGCCTGGTGAGGGCTGGGTGGTAAGGGGTGTGGCTGAGCCTCGATAGGGCTGGCTGCTGAGGTGTGTGGCTGAGCCTAGTGAGGGGTGGCTGGTGAGGGTCCTGGGGGAGCCTGGTTAGGGCTGCCTGCTGAGGTGTGTGGTGGAGCCTGCTGTGTTGTGGCTGGTGAAGGGCGTGGCTGAGGCTGCTGAGGCGTGGCTGGTGAGGGGTGAGTCTGAGCCTCGTTAGGGCTGGCTCCTGTGATGTGTGAGTGAACATGGTGAGGGGTGCCTGGTGAGGGGTGTGGCTGAGCCTGGTGAGTGCTGGCTGCTGAGGTGTGTGGCTGAGCCTAGTGCAGGGTGGCTGGTGAGGGTCCTGGGGGAGTCTCGTTAGGGCTGGCTCAAACGGCAGCTCGTGGCGGGGGCCGAGGTGCCCAGCCCTGTGGGGGGTCCAGATCAGAAAGGTGTGGGAGCAGCAAGGTTGGGGCCTTGCTGCATTCGTCTTGGCAGGCTCTTTCCAGCACCAGCGCTCCTGGAGCTCGAGGCCCTTTAGATCTCCTAACCCTAACCCTAAGCGTAACCCTAACCCTAGATCCAGTTAATTACCCTAACACACTCCCTGGGTTTTCCCTACCAGAAAGGTGTGGGAGCAGCAATGTTGGGGCACTGCTGCCATGGCCTCGGCAGGCTCTTTCCAGCCCCAGTGTCCCTGGAGCTCGAGGCTCCTTAGATCTCTCCAGCCTGACCCACCCCCCTGAGGGCACCCTGGCACTGGGCCGAGGTGCCCAGCCCTGTGGGGACTCCAGATCAGAAAGATGGAGGAGCAGCAATGTTGGGGCGCTGCCGCGATGGCCTTGGCAGGCCCTTTCCAGCCCCAGTGTCCCTGGAGCTCTAGGCTCTTTCCCTCTCTCAACACTAACTCTAGGCCAAATGGCAGCTGGTGGCCGGGGCCGAGGTGCCCAGCCCTGTGGGGGCTCCAGATCAGAAAGCTGCGGGAGCAGTAAGGCTGGGGTCTTGTTGCGTTTGCCTTAGCAGGCCCTTTCCAGCCCCAGTGTTCCCGTAGCTCAAGACCCTTTAGCTAACTCTAGGCGTAACCTTAAGCCTACCCCTAGTTAATTACCCGAGCACAGTACCTGGGTTTTCCCTATCAGAAAGATGGAGGAGCATCAATGTTGGGGCACAGCCGTGATGGCCTAGGCAGGCCCATTCCAACCCCAGTGTCCCTGGACTTCCAGGCTAGGTTTGGCTAGGCTAGTGCCATTCTAAGCTAGGCTAGCACCAGGCTTGGCGAGCACCAGGTTAGGCTAAGATAGGCTAGGTTAGGCTAACACCAAGTAAGGCTAGGCTAGCCAAGCACCAGGCTAGGGCAGGCGAGCACCAGGCTAGGCTCTTCTAGGCTAGCATAAGACAGGCCGAATCCAGCAGCTGGCTCCGTTAGGTTAGGCCAGGATAAGCTAGACTAGCAACACGACAGGATAAGCTACGCTAGCACCAGGTTAGGCTGTACTCTAAACCCTAGCACACGCACTAACCCCTGCACCCTAAACCCTAGGCCGCGCCCTAAGCCCTGCACCCTAAACCCTAGGCCGCGCCCTAACCCCTGCACCCTAAACCCTAGGCCGCGCCCTAACCCCTGCACCCTAAACCCTAGGCCGCGCCCTAACCCCTGCACCCTAAACCCTAGGCCGCGCCCTAAGCCCTGCACCCTAAACCCTAGGCCGCGCCCTAACCCCTGCACCCTAAACCCTAGGCCGCGCCCTAACCCCTGCACCCTAAACCCGAGGCCGCGCCCTAACCCCTGCACCCTAAACCCTAGGCCGCGCCCTAACCCCTGCACCCTAAACCCTAGGCCGCGCCCTAACCCCTGCACCCTAAACGCTAGGCCGCGCCCTAACCCCTGCACCCTAAACGCTAGGCCGCGCCCTAACCCCTGCACCCAAAACCTTAGGCCGCGCCCTAAGCCCTGCACCCTAAACCCTAGGCCGCGCCCTAAGCCCTGCACCCTAAACCCTAGGCCGCGCCCTAACCCCTGCACCCTAAACCCTAGGCCGCGCCCTAACCCCTGCACCCTAAACCCTAGGCCGCGCCCTAACCCCTGCACCCTAAACCCGAGGCCGCGCCCTAACCCCTGCACCCTAAACCCTAGGCCGCGCCCTAACCCCTGCACCCTAAACCCTAGGCCGCGCCCTAACCCCTGCACCCTAAACCCTAGGCCGCGCCCTAAGCCCTGCACCCTAAACCCTAGGCCGCGCCCTAACCCCTGCACCCTAAACCATAGGCCGCGCCCTAACCCCTGCACCCTAAACCCTAGGCCGCGCCCTAACCCCTGCACCCTAAACCCTCGGCCGCGCCCTAAGCCCTGCACCCTAAACCCTAGGCCGCGCCCTAACCCCTGCACCCTAAACCCTAGGCCGCGCCCTAACACCTGCACCCTAAACCCTAGGCCGCACCCTAACCCCTGCACCCTAAATCCTAGGCCGCGCCCTAACCCCTGCACCCTAAACACTAGGCCGCGCCCTATGCCCTGCACCCTAAACCCTAGGCCGCGCCCTAACACCTGCACCCTAATCCCAATGCCGCGCCCTAACCCCTGCACCCTAAACCCTAGGCTGCGCCATAACCCCTGCACCCTAAACCCTAGGCCGCGCCCTAACCCCTGCACCCTAAACCCTAGGCCACGCCCTAACCCCTGCACCCTAAACCCTAGGCCGCGCCCTAACCCCTGCACCCTAAACCCTAGGCCGCGCCCTAACCCCTGCACCCTAAACCCTAGGCCGCGCCCTAACCCCTGCACCCTAAACCCTAGGCCGCGCCCTAACCCCTGCACCCTAAACCCTAGGCCGCGCCCTAAGCCCTGCACCCTAATCCCTAGGCCGCGCCCTAACCCCTGCACCCTAAACCCTAGGCCGCGCCCTAACCCCTGCACCCTAAACCCTAGGCCGCGCCCTAAGCCCTACACCCTAAACCCTAGGCCGCGCCCTAACCCCTGCACCCTAAACCCTAGGCCGCGCCCTAACCCCTGCACCCTAAACCCTAGGCCGCGCCCTAACCCCTGCACCCTAAACCCTAGGCCGCGCCCTAACCCCTGCACCCTAAACCTTAGGCCGCGCCCTAAGCCCTGCACCCTAAACCCTAGGCCGCGCCCTGACCCCTGCACCCTAAACCTTAGGCCGCGCCCTAAGCCCTGCACCCTAAACCCTAGGCCGCGCCCTAACCCCTGCACCCTAAACCCTTGGCCGCGCCCTAAGCCCTGCACCCTAAACCCTAGGCCGCGCCCTAACACTTACACCCTAAACCCTAGGCCGCGCCCAAACCCCTGCACCCTAAACCCTAGGTTGCGCCCTAACCCCTGCACCCTAAACCCTAGGCCGCGCCCTAACCCCTGCACCCTAAACCCTGGGTTGCGCGCTAATTCCTGCACCCAAAACCCTAGGCCGCGCCCTAAGCCCTGCACCCTAAACCCTAGGCCGCGCCCTAACCCCTGCACCCTAAACCATAGGCCGCGCCCAAACCCCTGCACCCTAAACCCTAGGCCGTGCCCTAACCCCTGCACCCTAAACCTTAGGCCGCGCCCTAATCCATGCACCCTAAACCCTTGGCCGTGCCCTAAGCCCTGCACCCTATACCCTGGGCCGCGCTCTAACCCCTGCACCCTAAACCCTGGGCCGCCCCGAAACGCCTTCACAGTAAACCCTAGGCCGTTCCCTTATGCCACTCCTCACCTGTCTCATCCACGCCCCTCAACAGCCATCCCTCACCAGGCTCAGCCGCACACCTGAGCTGCCAGCCACTGCCAGGTTCAGCCTCACCCCTCTCCAGACACCTTTCAGCAGGATCAGCCACACCCCCCACTAGCCACTCCTCCCGAGGCACAGCCACACACCTCAGCTGCAATCCTTAACCAGGCTCAGCTACACACCTGAGCAGCCAGCCTGCACGAGGCTCAGCCACACCCCTCACCAACCATCCCTTTCCAGGCTCGGGCACAAAGCTCACCTCCATCCCTAACCAGGCTCAGCCAGGCTAGCACCAGGTTAGGCTAGGCTAGGCTCGGCTAGGCTAGGCTAGGCTATGCTAGCATCAGGCTAGGCTATGCTAAGCTAGGCTAGGTTAGGCAAGTGCTAGGCTAGTCTAGTCTAGGCTAGGCTAGGGCAGGCTAGCAGCAGTCTAGGCTAGGCTGAGCCTGCTGAGGTGTGGCTGGATAGGTTTGAGGGTGAGCCTCCTTAGGGATAGCAGCTGAGGTGTTCTGCTCTGCCTGGTGAGGGCTGGGTGGTAAGGGGTGTGGCTGAGCCTCGATAGGGCTGGCTGCTGAGGTGTGTGGCTGAGCCTAGTGAGGGGTGGCTTCTGAGGGTCCTGGGGGAGCCTGGTTAGGGCTGCCTGCTGAGGTGTGTGGTGGAGCCTGCTGTGTTGTGGCTGGTGAAGGGCGTGGCTGAGGCTGCTGAGGCGTGGCTGGTGAGGGGTGAGTCTGAGCCTCGTTAGGGCTGGCTCCTGTGATGTGTGAGTGAACATGGTGAGGGGTGCCTGGTGAGGGGTGTGGCTGAGCCTGGTGAGTGCTGGCTGCTGAGGTGTGTGGCTGAGCCTAGTGCAGGGTGGCTGGTGAGGGTCCTGGGGGAGTCTCGTTAGGGCTGGCTCAAACGGCAGCTCGTGGCGGGGGCCGAGGTGCCCAGCCCTGTGGGGGGTCCAGATCAGAAAGGTGTGGGAGCAGCAAGGTTGGGGCCTTGCTGCATTCGTCTTGGCAGGCTCTTTCCAGCACCAGCGCTCCTGGAGCTCGAGGCCCTTTAGATCTCCTAACCCTAACCCTAAGCGTAACCCTAACCCTAGATCCAGTTAATTACCCTAACACACTCCCTGGCTTTTCCCTACCAGAAAGGTGTGGGAGCAGCAATGTTGGGGCACTGCTGCGATGGCCTCGGCAGGCTCTTTCCAGCCCCAGTGTCCCTGGAGCTCGAGGCTCCTTAGATCTCTCCAGCCTGACCCACCCCCCTGAGGGCACCCTGGCACTGGGCCGAGGTGCCCAGCCCTGTGGGGACTCCAGATCAGAAAGATGGAGGAGCAGCAATGTTGGGGCGCTGCCGCGATGGCCTTGGCAGGCCCTTTCCAGCCCCAGTGTCCCTGGAGCTCTAGGCTCTTTCCCTCTCTCAACACTAACTCTAGGCCAAATGGCAGCTGGTGGCCGGGGCCGAGGTGCCCAGCCCTGTGGGGGCTCCAGATCAGAAAGCTGCGGGAGCAGTAAGGCTGGGGTCTTGTTGCGTTTGCCTTAGCAGGCCCTTTCCAGCCCCAGTGTTCCCGTAGCTCAAGACCCTTTAGCTAACTCTAGGCGTAACCTTAAGCCTACCCCTAGTTAATTACCCGAGCACAGTACCTGGGTTTTCCCTATCAGAAAGATGGAGGAGCATCAATGTTGGGGCACAGCCGTGATGGCCTAGGCAGGCCCATTCCAACCCCAGTGTCCCTGGACTTCCAGGCTAGGTTTGGCTAGGCTAGTGCCATTCTAAGCTAGGCTAGCACCAGGCTTGGCGAGCACCAGGTTAGGCTAAGATAGGCTAGGTTAGGCTAACACCAAGTAAGGCTAGGCTAGCCAAGCACCAGGCTAGGGCAGGCGAGCACCAGGCTAGGCTCTTCTAGGCTAGCATAAGACAGGCCGAATCCAGCAGCTGGCTCCGTTAGGTTAGGCCAGGATAAGCTAGACTAGCAACACGACAGGATAAGCTACGCTAGCACCAGGTTAGGCTGTACTCTAAACCCTAGCACACGCACTAACCCCTGCACCCTAAACCCTAGGCCGCGCCCTAAGCCCTGCACCCTAAACCCTAGGCCGCGCCCTAACCCCTGCACCCTAAACCCTAGGCCGCGCCCTAACCCCTGCACCCTAAACCCTAGGCCGCGCCCTAACCCCTGCACCCTAAACCCTAGGCCGCGCCCTAAGCCCTGCACCCTAAACCCTAGGCCGCGCCCTAAGCCCTGCACCCTAAACCCTAGGCCGCGCCCTAACCCCTGCACCCTAAACCCGAGGCCGCGCCCTAACCCCTGCACCCTAAACCCTAGGCCGCGCCCTAACCCCTGCACCCTAAACCCTAGGCCGCGCCCTAACCCCTGCACCCTAAACGCTAGGCCGCGCCCTAACCCCTGCACCCTAAACGCTAGGCCGCGCCCTAACCCCTGCACCCAAAACCTTAGGCCGCACCCTAAGCCCTGCACCCTAAACCCTAGGCCGCGCCCTAAGCCCTGCACCCTAAACCCTAGGCCGCGCCCTAACCCCTGCACCCTAAACCCTAGGCCGCGCCCTAACCCCTGCACCCTAAACCCTAGGCCGCGCCCTAACCCCTGCACCCTAAACCCTAGGCCGCGCCCTAACCCCTGCACCCTAAACCCTAGGCCGCGCCCTAACCCCTGCACCCTAAACCCTAGGCCGCGCCCAAACCCCTGCACCCTAAACCCTACGCCGCGCCCTAACCCCTGCACCCTAAACCCTAGGCCGCGCCCTAAGCCCTGCACCCTAAACCCTAGGCCGCGCCCTAAGCCCTGCACCCTAAACCCTAGGCCGCGCCCTAACCCCTGCACCCTAAACCATAGGCCGCGCCCTAACCCCTGCACCCTAAACCCTAGGCCGCGCCCTAACCCCTGCACCCTAAACCCTCGGCCGCGCCCTAAGCCCTGCACCCTAAACCCTAGGCCGCGCCCTAACCCCTGCACCCTAAACCCTAGGCCGCGCCCTAACACCTGCACCCTAAACCCTAGGCCGCACCCTAACCCCTGCACCCTAAATCCTAGGCCGCGCCCTAACCCCTGCACCCTAAACACTAGGCCGCGCCCCATGCCCTGCACCCTAAACCCTAGGCCGCGCCCTAACACCTGCACCCTAATCCCAATGCCGCGCCCTAACCCCTGCACCCTAAACCCTAGGCTGCGCCATAACCCCTGCACCCTAAACCCTAGGCCGCGCCCTAACCCCTGCACCCTAAACCCTAGGCCACGCCCTAACCCCTGCACCCTAAACCCTAGGCCGCGCCCTAACCCCTGCACCCTAAACCCTAGGCCGCGCCCTAACCCCTGCACCCTAAACCCTAGGCCGCGCCCTAACCCCTGCACCCTAAACCCTAGGCCGCGCCCTAACCCCTGCACCCTAAACCCTAGGCCGCGCCCTAAGCCCTGCACCCTAATCCCTAGGCCGCGCCCTAACCCCTGCACCCTAAACCCTAGGCCGCGCCCTAAGCCCTGCACCCTAAACCCTAGGCCGCGCCCTAAGCCCTACACCCTAAACCCTAGGCCGCGCCCTAACCCCTGCACCCTAAACCCTAGGCCGCGCCCTAACCCCTGCACCCTAAACCCTAGGCCGCGCCCTAACCCCTGCACCCTAAACCCTAGGCCGCGCCCTAACCCCTGCACCCTAAACCTTAGGCCGCGCCCTAAGCCCTGCACCCTAAACCCTAGGCCGCGCCCTGACCCCTGCACCCTAAACCTTAGGCCGCGCCCTAAGCCCTGCACCCTAAACCCTAGGCCGCGCCCTAACCCCTGCACCCTAAACCCTTGGCCGCGCCCTAAGCCCTGCACCCTAAACCCTAGGCCGCGCCCTAACACTTACACCCTAAACCCTAGGCCGCGCCCTAACCCCTGCACCCTAAACCCTAGGTTGCGCCCTAACCCCTGCACCCTAAACCCTAGGCCGCGCCCTAACCCCTGCACCCTAAACTCTGGGTTGCGCGCTAATTCCTGCACCCAAAACCCTAGGCCGCGCCCTAAGCCCTGCACCCTAAACCCTAGGCCGCGCCCTAACCCCTGCACCCTAAACCCTAGGCTGCGCCCAAACCCCTGCACCCTAAACCCTAGGCCGTGCCCTAACCCCTGCACCCTAAACCTTAGGCCGCGCCCTAATCCATGCACCCTAAACCCTTGGCCGTGCCCTAAGCCCTGCACCCTATACCCTGGGCCGCGCTCTAACCCCTGCACCCTAAACCCTGGGCCGCCCCGAAACGCCTTCACAGTAAACCCTAGGCCGTTCCCTTATGCCACTCCTCACCTGTCTCATCCACGCCCCTCAACAGCCATCCCTCACCAGGCTCAGCCGCACACCTGAGCTGCCAGCCACTGCCAGGTTCAGCCTCACCCCTCTCCAGACACCTTTCAGCAGGATCAGCCACACCCCCCACTAGCCACTCCTCCCGAGGCACAGCCACACACCTCAGCTGCAATCCTTAACCAGGCTCAGCTACACACCTGAGCAGCCAGCCTGCACGAGGCTCAGCCACACCCCTCACCAACCATCCCTTTCCAGGCTCGGGCACAAAGCTCACCTCCATCCCTAACCAGGCTCAGCCAGGCTAGCACCAGGTTAGGCTAGGCTAGGCTCGGCTAGGCTAGGCTAGGCTATGCTAGCATCAGGCTAGGCTATGCTAAGCTAGGCTAGGTTAGGCAAGTGCTAGGCTAGTCTAGTCTAGGCTAGGCTAGGGCAGGCTAGCAGCAGTCTAGGCTAGGCTGAGCCTGCTGAGGTGTGGCTGGATAGGTTTGAGGGTGAGCCTCCTTAGGGATAGCAGCTGAGGTGTTCTGCTCTGCCTGGTGAGGGCTGGGTGGTAAGGGGTGTGGCTGAGCCTCGATAGGGCTGGCTGCTGAGGTGTGTGGCTGAGCCTAGTGAGGGGTGGCTTCTGAGGGTCCTGGGGGAGCCTGGTTAGGGCTGCCTGCTGAGGTGTGTGGTGGAGCCTGCTGTGTTGTGGCTGGTGAAGGGCGTGGCTGAGGCTGCTGAGGCGTGGCTGGTGAGGGGTGAGTCTGAGCCTCGTTAGGGCTGGCTCCTGTGATGTGTGAGTGAACATGGTGAGGGGTGCCTGGTGAGGGGTGTGGCTGAGCCTGGTGAGTGCTGGCTGCTGAGGTGTGTGGCTGAGCCTAGTGCAGGGTGGCTGGTGAGGGTCCTGGGGGAGTCTCGTTAGGGCTGGCTCAAACGGCAGCTCGTGGCGGGGGCCGAGGTGCCCAGCCCTGTGGGGGGTCCAGATCAGAAACGTGTGGGAGCAGCAAGGTTGGGGCCTTGCTGCATTCGTCTTGGCAGGCTCTTTCCAGCACCAGCGCTCCTGGAGCTCGAGGCCCTTTAGATCTCCTAACCCTAACCCTAAGCGTAACCCTAACCCTAGATCCAGTTAATTACCCTAACACACTCCCTGGGTTTTCCCTACCAGAAAGGTGTGGGAGCAGCAATGTTGGGGCACTGCTGCGATGGCCTCGGCAGGCTCTTTCCAGCCCCAGTGTCCCTGGAGCTCGAGGCTCCTTAGATCTCTCCAGCCTGACCCACCCCCCTGAGGGCACCCTGGCACTGGGCCGAGGTGCCCAGCCCTGTGGGGACTCCAGATCAGAAAGATGGAGGAGCAGCAATGTTGGGGCGCTGCCGCGATGGCCTTGGCAGGCCCTTTCCAGCCCCAGTGTCCCTGGAGCTCTAGGCTCTTTCCCTCTCTCAACACTAACTCTAGGCCAAATGGCAGCTGGTGGCCGGGGCCGAGGTGCCCAGCCCTGTGGGGGCTCCAGATCAGAAAGCTGCGGGAGCAGTAAGGCTGGGGTCTTGTTGCGTTTGCCTTAGCAGGCCCTTTCCAGCCCCAGTGTTCCCGTAGCTCAAGACCCTTTAGCTAACTCTAGGCGTAACCTTAAGCCTACCCCTAGTTAATTACCCGAGCACAGTACCTGGGTTTTCCCTATCAGAAAGATGGAGGAGCATCAATGTTGGGGCACAGCCGTGATGGCCTAGGCAGGCCCATTCCAACCCCAGTGTCCCTGGACTTCCAGGCTAGGTTTGGCTAGGCTAGTGCCATTCTAAGCTAGGCTAGCACCAGGCTTGGCGAGCACCAGGTTAGGCTAAGATAGGCTAGGTTAGGCTAACACCAAGTAAGGCTAGGCTAGCCAAGCACCAGGCTAGGGCAGGCGAGCACCAGGCTAGGCTCTTCTAGGCTAGCATAAGACAGGCCGAATCCAGCAGCTGGCTCCGTTAGGTTAGGCCAGGATAAGCTAGACTAGCAACACGACAGGATAAGCTACGCTAGCACCAGGTTAGGCTGTACTCTAAACCCTAGCACACGCACTAACCCCTGCACCCTAAACCCTAGGCCGCGCCCTAAGCCCTGCACCCTAAACCCTAGGCCGCGCCCTAACCCCTGCACCCTAAACCCTAGGCCGCGCCCTAACCCCTGCACCCTAAACCCTAGGCCGCGCCCTAAGCCCTGCACCCTAAACCCTAGGCCGCGCCCTAAGCCCTGCACCCTAAACCCTAGGCCGCGCCCTAACCCCTGCACCCTAAACCCGAGGCCACGCCCTAACCCCTGCACCCTAAACCCTAGGCCGCGCCCTAACCCCTGCACCCTAAACCCTAGGCCGCGCCCTAACCCCTGCACCCTAAACGCTAGGCCGCGCCCTAACCCCTGCACCCTAAACGCTAGGCCGCGCCCTAACCCCTGCACCCAAAACCTTAGGCCGCACCCTAAGCCCTGCACCCTAAACCCTAGGCCGCGCCCTAAGCCCTGCACCCTAAACCCTAGGCCGCGCCCTAACCCCTGCACCCTAAACCCTAGGCCGCGCCCTAACCCCTGCACCCTAAACCCTAGGCCGCGCCCTAACCCCTGCACCCTAAACCCTAGGCCGCGCCCTAACCCCTGCACCCTAAACCCTAGGCCGCGCCCTAACCCCTGCACCCTAAACCCTAGGCCGCGCCCAAACCCCTGCACCCTAAACCCTACGCCGCGCCCTAACCCCTGCACCCTAAACCCTAGGCCGCGCCCTAAGCCCTGCACCCTAAACCCTAGGCCGCGCCCTAAGCCCTGCACCCTAAACCCTAGGCCGCGCCCTAACCCCTGCACCCTAAACCATAGGCCGCGCCCTAACCCCTGCACCCTAAACCCTAGGCCGCGCCCTAACCCCTGCACCCTAAACCCTCGGCCGCGCCCTAACCCCTGCACCCTAAACCCTAGGCCGCGCCCTAACCCCTGCACCCTAAACCCTAGGCCGCGCCCTAACACCTGCACCCTAAACCCTAGGCCGCACCCTAACCCCTGCACCCTAAATCCTAGGCCGCGCCCTAACCCCTGCACCCTAAACACTAGGCCGCGCCCCATGCCCTGCACCCTAAACCCTAGGCCGCGCCCTAACACCTGCACCCTAATCCCAATGCCGCGCCCTAACCCCTGCACCCTAAACCCTAGGCTGCGCCATAACCCCTGCACCCTAAACCCTAGGCCGCGCCCTAACCCCTGCACCCTAAACCCTAGGCCACGCCCTAACCCCTGCACCCTAAACCCTAGGCCGCGCCCTAACCCCTGCACCCTAAACCCTAGGCCGCGCCCTAACCCCTGCACCCTAAACCCTAGGCCGCGCCCTAACCCCTGCACCCTAAACCCTAGGCCGCGCCCTAACCCCTGCACCCTAAACCCTAGGCCGCGCCCTAAGCCCTGCACCCTAATCCCTAGGCCGCGCCCTAACCCCTGCACCCTAAACCCTAGGCCGCGCCCTAAGCCCTGCACCCTAAACCCTAGGCCGCGCCCTAAGCCCTACACCCTAAACCCTAGGCCGCGCCCTAACCCCTGCACCCTAAACCCTAGGCCGCGCCCTAACCCCTGCACCCTAAACCCTAGGCCGCGCCCTAACCCCTGCACCCTAAACCCTAGGCCGCGCCCTAACCCCTGCACCCTAAACCTTAGGCCGCGCCCTAAGCCCTGCACCCTAAACCCTAGGCCGCGCCCTGACCCCTGCACCCTAAACCTTAGGCCGCGCCCTAAGCCCTGCACCCTAAACCCTAGGCCGCGCCCTAACCCCTGCACCCTAAACCCTTGGCCGCGCCCTAAGCCCTGCACCCTAAACCCTAGGCCGCGCCCTAACACTTACACCCTAAACCCTAGGCCGCGCCCTAACCCCTGCACCCTAAACCCTAGGTTGCGCCCTAACCCCTGCACCCTAAACCCTAGGCCGCGCCCTAACCCCTGCACCCTAAACCCTGGGTTGCGCGCTAATTCCTGCACCCAAAACCCTAGGCCGCGCCCTAAGCCCTGCACCCTAAACCCTAGGCCGCGCCCTAACCCCTGCACCCTAAACCCTAGGCTGCGCCCAAACCCCTGCACCCTAAACCTTAGGCCGCGCCCTAATCCATGCACCCTAAACCCTTGGCCGTGCCCTAAGCCCTGCACCCTATACCCTGGGCCGCGCTCTAACCCCTGCACCCTAAACCCTGGGCCGCCCCGAAACGCCTTCACAGTAAACCCTAGGCCGTTCCCTTATGCCACTCCTCACCTGTCTCATCCACGCCCCTCAACAGCCATCCCTCACCAGGCTCAGCCGCACACCTGAGCTGCCAGCCACTGCCAGGTTCAGCCTCACCCCTCTCCAGACACCTTTCAGCAGGATCAGCCACACCCCCCACTAGCCACTCCTCCCGAGGCACAGCCACACACCTCAGCTGCAATCCTTAACCAGGCTCAGCTACACACCTGAGCAGCCAGCCTGCACGAAGCTCAGCTACACCCCTCACCAACCATCCCTTTCCAGGCTCGGGCACAAAGCTCACCTCCATCCCTAACCAGGCTCAGCCAGGCTAGCACCAGGTTAGGCTAGGCTAGGCTACGCTAGGCTAGGCTAGGCTATGCTAGCATCAGGCTAGGCTATGCTAAGCTAGGCTAGGTTAGGCAAGTGCTAGGCTAGTCTAGTCTAGGCTAGGCTAGGGCAGGCTAGCAGCAGTCTAGGCTAGGCTGAGCCTGCTGAGGTGTGGCTGGATAGGTTTGAGGGTGAGCCTCCTTAGGGATAGCAGCTGAGGTGTTCTGCTCTGCCTGGTGAGGGCTGGGTGGTAAGGGGTGTGGCTGAGCCTCGATAGGGCAGGCTGCTGAGGTGTGTGGCTGAGCCTAGTGAGGGGTGGCTTCTGAGGGTCCTGGGGGAGCCTGGTTAGGGCTGCCTGCTGAGGTGTGTGGTGGAGCCTGCTGTGTTGTGGCTGGTGAAGGGCGTGGCTGAGGCTGCTGAGGCGTGGCTGGTGAGGGGTGAGTCTGAGCCTCGTTAGGGCTGGCTCCTGTGATGTGTGAGTGAACATGGTGAGGGGTGCCTGGTGAGGGGTGTGGCTGAGCCTGGTGAGTGCTGGCTGCTGAGGTGTGTGGCTGAGCCTAGTGCAGGGTGGCTGGTGAGGGTCCTGGGGGAGTCTCGTTAGGGCTGGCTCAAACGGCAGCTCGTGGCGGGGGCCGAGGTGCCCAGCCCTGTGGGGGGTCCAGATCAGAAAGGTGTGGGAGCAGCAAGGTTGGGGCCTTCCTGCATTCGTCTTGGCAGGCTCTTTCCAGCACCAGCGCTCCTGGAGCTCGAGGCCCTTTAGATCTCCTAACCCTAACCCTAAGCGTAACCCTAACCCTAGATCCAGTTAATTACCCTAACACACTCCCTGGGTTTTCCCTACCAGAAAGGTGTGGGAGCAGCAATGTTGGGGCACTGCTGCGATGGCCTCGGCAGGCTCTTTCCAGCCCCAGTGTCCCTGGAGCTCGAGGCTCCTTAGATCTCTCCAGCCTGACCCACCCCCCTGAGGGCACCCTGGCACTGGGCCGAGGTGCCCAGCCCTGTGGGGACTCCAGATCAGAAAGATGGAGGAGCAGCAATGTTGGGGCGCTGCCGCGATGGCCTTGGCAGGCCCTTTCCAGCCCCAGTGTCCCTGGAGCTCTAGGCTCTTTCCCTCTCTCAACACTAACTCTAGGCCAAATGGCAGCTGGTGGCCGGGGCCGAGGTGCCCAGCCCTGTGGGGGCTCCAGATCAGAAAGCTGCAGGAGCAGTAAGGCTGGGGTCTTGTTGCGTTTGCCTTAGCAGGCCCTTTCCAGCCCCAGTGTTCCCGGAGCTCAAGACCCTTTAGCTAACTCTAGGCATAACCTTAAGCCTACCCCTAGTTAATTACCCGAGCACAGTACCTGGGTTTTCACTATCAGAAAGATGGAGGAGCATCAATGTTGGGGCACAGCCGTGATGGCCTAGGCAGGCCCATTCCAACCCCAGTGTCCCTGGACTTCCAGGCTAGGTTTGGCTAGGCTAGTGCCATTCTAAGCTAGGCTAGCACCAGGCTTGGCGAGCACCAGGTTAGGCAAACACCAAGTAAGGCTAGGCTAGCCAAGCACCAGGCTAGGGCAGGCGAGCACCAGGCTAGGCTCTTCTAGGCCAGCATAAGACAGGCCGAATCCAGCAGCTGGCTCGGTTAGGTTAGGCCAGGATAAGCTAGACTAGCAACACGACAGGATAAGCTACGCTAGCACCAGGTTAGGCTGTACTCTAAACCCTAGCACACGCACTAACCCCTGCACCCTAAACCCTAGGCCGCGCCCTAAGCCCTGCACCCTAAACCCTAGGCCGCGCCCTAACCCCTGCACCCTAAACCCTAGGCCGCGCCCTAACCCCTGCACCCTAAACCCTAGGCCGCGCCCTAACCCCTGCACCCTAAACCCTCGGCCGCGCCCTAACCCCTGCACCCTAAACCCTAGGCCGCGCCCTAACCCCTGCACCCTAAACCCTAGGCCGCGCCCTAACCCCTGCACCCTAAACCCTCGGCCGCGCCCTAACCCCTGCACCCTAAACCCTAGGCCGCGCCCTAAGCCCTGCACCCTAAAGCCTAGGCCGCGCCCTAACCCCTGCCCCCTAAACCCGAGGCCGCGCCCTAACCCCTGCATCCTAAACCCTAGGCCGCGCCCTAACCCCTGCACCCTAAACCCTAGGCCGCGCCATAACCCCTGCACCCTAAACCCTAGGCTACGCCCTAACCCCTGCACCCTAAACCCTAGGCTGCGCCCTAAGCCCTGCACCCTAAACCCTAGGCTGCGCCCTAACCCCTGCACCATAAACCCAAGGCCGCCCCCTAAGCCCTGCACCCTAAACCCTAGGCCGCGCCCTAACCCCTGCACCCTAAACCCTAGGCCGCGCCATAACCCCTGCACCCTAAACCCTACGCCGCGCCCTAAGCCCTCCACCCTAAACCCTAGGCCGCGCCCTAACCCCTGCACCCTATACCCTAGGCCGCGCCCTAACCCCTGCACCCTAAACCCTAGGCTGCGCCCTAACCTCTGCACCCTAAACCCTAGGCCGCGCCCTAACCCCTGCACCCTAAACCCTAGGCCGCGCCCTAACCCCTGCACCCTAAACCCTAGGCCGCGCCCTAACCCCTGCACCCTAAACCCTAGGCCGCGCCCTAACCCCTGCACCCTAAACCCTAGGCCGCGCCCTAAGCCCTGCACCCTAAACCCTAGGCCGCGCCCTAACCCCTGCACCCTAAACCCTTGGCCGCGCCCTAAGCCCTGCACCCTAAACCCTAGGCCGCGCCCTAACACTTACACCCTAAACCCTAGGCCGCGCCCAAACCCCTGCACCCTAAACCCTAAGTCGCGCCCTAACCCCTGCACCCTAAACCCTACGCCGCGCCCTAATCCCTGCACCCTAAACCCTGGGTTGCGCGCTAAGCCCTGCACCCAAAACCCTAGGCCGCGCCCTAAGCCCTGCACGCTAAACCCTAGGCCGCGCCCTAACCCCTGCACCCTAAACCCTAGGCCGCGCCCAAACCCCTGCACCCTAAACCATAAGCCGCGCCCTAACACCTGCACCCTAAACCCTAGGCCGCGCTCTAACCCCTGCACCCTAAACCCTAGGCCGCGCCCTAAGCCCTGCACCCTAAACCGTAGGCCGCGCCCTAACCCCTGCACCGTAAACCCTAGGCCGCGCCCTAAGCCATGCACCCTAAACCCTAGGCCGCGCCCTAACCCCTGCACCCTAAACCCTAGGCCGCGCCCTAACCCCTGCACCCTAAACCCTAGGCCGCACCCTAACCCCTGCACCCTAAACCCTAGGCCGCGCCCTAACCCCTGCACCCTAAACCCTAGGCCGCGCCCTAACCCCTGCACCCTAAACCCTAGGCCGCGCCCTAACCCCGGCACCCTAAACCCTACGCCACGCCCTAAGCCCTGCACCCTAAACCCTAGGCCGCGCCCTAAGCCCTGCACCCTAAACCCTAGGCCGCGCCCTAAGCCCTGCAACGTAAACCCTAGGCCGCGCCCTAAGCCCTGCACCCTAAACCATAGGCCGCGCCCTAACCCCTGCACCCTAAACCCTAGGCCGCGCCCTAAGCCCTGCACCCTAAACCCTATGCGGCGCCCTAACACCTGCACCCTAAACGCTAGGCCGCGCCCTAACCCCTGCCCCCTGAACCCTAAACCGCGCCCTAACCCCTGCACCCTAAACCAAAGGCCACGCCCTAAGTCCTGCACCCTAAACCCTAGGCCGCGCCCTAACCCCCACACCCTAAACCCTAGGCCGCGCCCAAACCCCTGCACCCTAAACCCTAGGCCGCGCCCTAACCCCTGCACCCTAAACCCTAGGCCGCGCCCTAACCCCTGCACCCTAAACCCTAGGCCGCGCCCTAAACCCTGCACCCTAAACCCTAGGCCGCGCCCTAAGCCCTGCACCCTAAACCCTAGGCCGCGCCCTAACCCCTGCACCCTAAACCCTAGGCCGCGCCCTAACCCCTGCACCCTAAACCCTAGGCCACGCCCTAACCCCTGCACCCTAAACCCTAGGCCGCGCCCTAACCCTCGCACCCTAAACCCTAGGCCACGCCCTAACCCCTGCACCCTAAACCCTAGGCCGCGCCCTAAGCCCTGCACCCTAAACCTTAGGCCGCGCCCTAAGCCCTGCACCCTAAACCCTAGGCCGCGCCCTAAGCCCTGCACCCTAAACCCTAGGCTGCGCCCTAAGCCCTGCACCCTAAACCCTAGGCCGCGCCCTAAGCCCTGCACCCTAAACCCTAGGCCGCGCCCTAAGCCCTGCACCCTAAACCCTACGCCGCGCCCTAACCCCTGCACCCTAAACCCTAGGCCGCGCCCTAAGCCCTGCACCCTAAACCCTAGGCCGTACCCTAACCCCTGCACCCTAAACCCTACGCCGCGCCCTAAGCCCTGCACCCTAAACCCTAGGCCGCACCCTAAACCCTGCACCCTAAATCCTAGGCCGCGCCCTAAGCCATGCACCCTAAACCCTAGGCCGCGCCCTAACCCCTGCACCCTAAACCCTACGCCGCGCCCTAACCCCTGCACCCTAAACCCTAGGCCGCGCCCTAACCCCTGCACCCTAAACCCTAGGCCGCGCCCTAAGCCCTGCACCCTAAACCCTAGGCCGCGCCCTAAGCCCTGCACCCTAAACCCTAGGCCGCGCACTAAGCCCTGCACCCTAAACCCTAGGCCGCGCCATAACCCCTGCACCCTAAACCCTAGGCCACGCCCTAACCCCTGCACCCTAAACCTTAGGCCGCGCCCTAAGCCCTGCACCCTAAACCCTAGGCTGCGCCCTAACCCCTGAACCATAAACCCAAGGCCGCCCCCTAAGCCCTGCACCCTAAACCCTAGGCCGCGCCCTAACCCCTGCACCCTAAACCCTAGGCCGCGCCATAACCCCTGCACCCTAAACCCTATGCCGCGCCCTAAGCCCTCCACCCTAATCCCTATGCCGCGCCCTAACCCCTGCACCCGAAACCCTAGGCCGCGCCCTAACCCCTGCACCCTAAACCTTAGGCCGCGCCCAAACCCCTGCACCCTAAACCCTAGGCCGCGCCCTAACCCCTGCACCCTAAACCCTAGGCCGCGCCCTAAGCCCTGCACCCTAAACCCTAGGCCGCGCCCCAACCCCTGCACCCTAAACCTTAGGCCGCGCCCTAAGCCCTGCACCCTAAACCCTAGGCCGCGCCCTAACCCCTGCACCCTAAACCCTTGGCCGCGCCCTAAGCCCTGCACCCTAAACCCTAGGCCGCGCCCTAACACTTACACCCTAAACCCTAGGCCGCGCCCAAACCCCTGCACCCTAAACCCTATGTTGCGCCCTAACCCCTGCACCCTAAACCCTAGGCCGCGCCCTAACCCCTGCACCCTAAACCCTGGGTTGCGCGCTAAGCCCTGCACCCAAAACCCTAGGCCGCGCCCTAAGCCCTGCACCCTAAACCCTAGGCCGCGCCCTAACCCCTGCACCCTAAACCCTAGGCCGCGCCCAAACCCCTGCACCCTAAACCATAAGCCGCGCCCTAACCCCTGCACCCTAAACCCTAGGCCGTGCCCTAACCCCTGCACCGTAAACCTTAGGCCGCGCCCTAATCCATGCACCCTAAACCCTTGGCCGTGCCCTAAGCCCTGCACCCTATACCCTGGGCCGCGCTCTAACCCCTGCACCCTAAACCTTGGGCCGCCCCGAAACGCCTTCACAGTAAACCCTAGGCCGTTCCCTTATGCCACTCCTCACCTGTCTCATCCACGCCCCTCAACAGCCATCCCTCACCAGGCTCAGCCGCACACCTGAGCTGCCAGCCACTGCCAGGTTCAGCCTCACCCCTCTCCAGACACCTTTCAGCAGGATCAGCCACACCCCCCACTAGCCACTCCTCCCGAGGCACAGCCACACACCTCAGCTGCAATCCTTAACCAGGGTCAGCTACACACCTGAGCAGCCAGCCTGCACGAGGCTCAGCCACACCCCTCACCAACCATCCCTTTCCAGGCTCGGGCATAAAGCTCACCTCCATCCCTAACCAGGCTCAGCCAGGCTAGCACCAGGTTAGGCTAGGCTAGGCTACGCTAGGCTAGGCTAGGCTATGCTAGCATCAGGCTAGGCTATGCTAAGCTAGGCTAGGTTAGGCAAGTGCTAGGCTAGTCTAGTCTAGGCTAGGCTAGGGCAGGCTAGCAGCAGTCTAGGCTAGGCTGAGCCTGCTGAGGTGTGGCTGGATAGGTTTGAGGGTGAGCCTCCTTAGGGATAGCAGCTGAGGTGTTCTGCTCTGCCTGGTGAGGGCTGGGTGGTAAGGGGTGTGGCTGAGCCTCGATAGGGCTGGCTGCTGAGGTGTGTGGCTGAGCCTAGTGAGGGGTGGCTGGTGAGGGTCCTGGGGGAGCCTGGTTAGGGCTGCCTGCTGAGGTGTGTGGTGGAGCCTGCTGTGTTGTGGCTGGTGAAGGGCGTGGCTGAGGCTGCTGAGGCGTGGCTGGTGAGGGGTGAGTCTGAGCCTCGTTAGGGCTGGCTCCTGTGATGTGTGAGTGAACATGGTGAGGGGTGCCTGGTGAGGGGTGTGGCTGAGCCTGGTGAGTGCTGGCTGCTGAGGTGTGTGGCTGAGCCTAGTGCAGGGTGGCTGGTGAGGGTCCTGGGGGAGTCTCGTTAGGGCTGGCTCAAACGGCAGCTCGTGGCGGGGGCCGAGGTGCCCAGCCCTGTGGGGGGTCCAGATCAGAAAGGTGTGGGAGCAGCAAGGTTGGGGCCTTGCTGCATTCGTCTTGGCAGGCTCTTTCCAGCACCAGCGCTCCTGGAGCTCGAGGCCCTTTAGATCTCCTAACCCTAACCCTAAGCGTAACCCTAACCCTAGATCCAGTTAATTACCCTAACACACTCCCTGGGTTTTCCCTACCAGAAAGGTGTGGGAGCAGCAATGTTGGGGCACTGCTGCGATGGCCTCGGCAGGCTCTTTCCAGCCCCAGTGTCCCTGGAGCTCGAGGCTCCTTAGATCTCTCCAGCCTGACCCACCCCCCTGAGGGCACCCTGGCACTGGGCCGAGGTGCCCAGCCCTGTGGGGACTCCAGATCAGAAAGATGGAGGAGCAGCAATGTTGGGGCGCTGCCGCGATGGCCTTGGCAGGCCCTTTCCAGCCCCAGTGTCCCTGGAGCTCTAGGCTCTTTCCCTCTCTCAACACTAACTCTAGGCCAAATGGCAGCTGGTGGCCGGGGCCGAGGTGCCCAGCCCTGTGGGGGCTCCAGATCAGAAAGCTGCGGGAGCAGTAAGGCTGGGGTCTTGTTGCGTTTGCCTTAGCAGGCCCTTTCCAGCCCCAGTGTTCCCGTAGCTCAAGACCCTTTAGCTAACTCTAGGCATAACCTTAAGCCTACCCCTAGTTAATTACCCGAGCACAGTACCTGGGTTTTCACTATCAGAAAGATGGAGGAGCATCAATGTTGGGGCACAGCCGTGATGGCCTAGGCAGGCCCATTCCAACCCCAGTGTCCCTGGACTTCCAGGCTAGGTTTGGCTAGGCTAGTGCCATTCTAAGCTAGGCTAGCACCAGGCTTGGCGAGCACCAGGTTAGGCTAAGATAGGCTAGGTTAGGCTAACACCAAGTAAGGCTAGGCTAGCCAAGAACCAGGCTAGGGCAGGCGAGCACCAGGCTAGGCTCTTCTAGGCCAGCATAAGACAGGCCGAATCCAGCAGCTGGCTCGGTTAGGTTAGGCCAGGATAAGCTAGACTAGCAACACGACAGGATAAGCTACGCTAGCACCAGGTTAGGCTGTACTCTAAACCCTAGCACACGCACTAACCCCTGCACCCTAAACCCTAGGCCGCGCCCTAAGCCCTGCACCCTAAACCCTAGGCCGCGCCCTAACCCCTGCACCCTAAACCTTAGGCCGCGCCCTAACCCCTGCACCCTAAACCCTAGGCCGCACCCTAACCCCTGCACCCTAAACCCTCGGCCGCGCCCTAACCCCTGCACCCTAAACCCTAGGCCGCGCCCTAAGCCCTGCACCCTAAACGCTAGGCCGCGCCCTAACCCCTGCACCCTAAACCTTAGGCCGCGCCCTAAGCCCTGCACCCTAAACCCTAGGCCGCGCCCAAACCCCTGCACCCTAAACCCTAGGCCGCGCCCTAACCACTGCACCCTAAACCCTAGGCCGCGCCTTAACCCCTGAACCCTAAACCCTGGGTTGCGCGCTAACCCCTGCACCCAAAACCCTAGGCCGCGCCCTAAGCCCTCCACCCTAAACCCTAGGCCGCGCCCTAAGCCCTGCACCCTAAACCCTAGGCCGCGCCCTAACCCCTGCACCCCAAAGCCCAGGCCGCGCCCTAACCCCTGCACCCTAAACCCTAGGCCGCGCCCTAAGCCCTGCACCCTAAACCCTAGGCCGCGCACTAACCCCTGCACACTAAACCCTACGCCGCGCCCTAACCCCTGCACCCTAAACCCTAGGCCGCGCCCTAAGCCCTGCACCCTAAACCCTAGGCCGCGCCCTAACCCTTGCACCCTAAACCCTAGGCCGCGCCCTAACCCCTGCACCCTAAACCCTAGGCCGCGCCCTAACCCCTGCACCCTAAACCCTAGGCCGCGCCCTAACCCCTGCACCCTAAATCCTAGGCCGCGCCCTAACCCCTGCACCCTAAACCCTAGGCCGCGCCCTAAGCCCTGCACCCTAAACCCTAGGCCGCGCCCTAACCCCTGCACCCTAAACCCTAGGCCGCGCCCTAACCCCTGCACCCTAAACCCTAGGCCGCGCCCTAAGCTTTGCACCCTAAACCCTAGGCCGCGCCCTAACCCCTGCACCCTAAACCCTAGGCCGCGCCCTAACCCCTGCACCCTAAACCCTAGGCCGCGCCCTAACCCCTGCACCCTAAACCCTCGGCCGCGCCCTAACCCCTGCACCCTAAACCCTAGGCCGCGCCCTAAGCCCTGCACCCTAAACCCTAGGCCGCGCCCTAACCCCTGCACCCTAAACCCGAGGCCGCGCCCTAACCCCTGCACCCTAAACCCTAGGCCGCGCCCTAACCCCTGCACCCTAAACCCTAGGCCGCGCCCTAACCCCTACACCCTAAATGCTAGGCCGCGCCCTAAGCCCTGCACCCTAAACGCTAGGTTGCGCCCTAACCCCTGCACCCTAAACCTTAGGCCGCGCCCTAAGCCCTGCACCCTAAACCCTAGGCCGCACCCAAACCCCTGCACCCTAAACCCTAGGCCGCGCCCTAACCACTGCACCCTAAACCCTACGCCGCGCCTTAACCCCTGAACCCTAAACCCTGGGTTGCGCGCTAACCCCTGCACCCAAAACCCTAGGCCGCGCCCTAAGCCCTCCACCCTAAACCCTAGGCCGCGCCCTAAGCCCTGAACCCTAAACCCTAGGCCGCGCCCTAACCCCTGCACCCTAAACCCTAGGCCGCGCCCTAACCCCTGCACCCTAAACCATAAGCCGCGCCCTAACCCCTGCACCCTAAACCCTAGGCCGTGCCCTAACCCCTGCACCCTAAACCTTAGGCCGCGCCCTAATCCATGCACCCTAAACCCTTGGCCGTGCCCTAAGCCCTGCACCCTATACCCTGGGCCGCGCTCTAACCCCTGCACCCTAAACCCTGGGCCGCCCCGAAACGCCTTCACAGTAAACCCTAGGCCGTTCCCTTATGCCACTCCTCACCTGTCTCATCCACGCCCCTCAACAGCCATCCCTCACCAGGCTCAGCCGCACACCTGAGCTGCCAGCCACTGCCAGGTTCAGCCTCACCCCTCTCCAGACACCTTTCAGCAGGATCAGCCACACCCCCCACTAGCCACTCCTCCCGAGGCACAGCCACACACCTCAGCTGCAATCCTTAACCAGGCTCAGCTACACACCTGAGCAGCCAGCCTGCACGAGGCTCAGCCACACCCCTCACCAACCATCCCTTTCCAGGCTTGGGCACAAAGCTCACCTCCATCCCTAACCAGGCTCAGCCAGGCTAGCACCAGGTTAGGCTAGGCTAGGCTACGCTAGGCTAGGCTAGGCTATGCTAGCATCAGGCTAGGCTATGCTAAGCTAGGCTAGGTTAGGCAAGTGCTAGGCTAGTCTAGTCTAGGCTAGGCTAGGGCAGGCTAGCAGCAGTCTAGGCTAGGCTGAGCCTGCTGAGGTGTGGCTGGATAGGTTTGAGGGTGAGCCTCCTTAGGGATAGCAGCTGAGGTGTTCTGCTCTGCCTGGTGAGGGCTGGGTGGTAAGGGGTGTGGCTGAGCCTCGATAGGGCTGGCTGCTGAGGTGTGTGGCTGAGCCTAGTGAGGGGTGGCTGGTGAGGGTCCTGGGGGAGCCTGGTTAGGGCTGCCTGCTGAGGTGTGTGGTGGAGCCTGCTGTGTTGTGGCTGGTGAAGGGCGTGGCTGAGGCTGCTGAGGCGTGGCTGGTGAGGGGTGAGTCTGAGCCTCGTTAGGGCTGGCTCCTGTGATGTGTGAGTGAACATGGTGAGGGGTGCCTGGTGAGGGGTGTGGCTGAGCCTGGTGAGTGCTGGCTGCTGAGGTGTGTGGCTGAGCCTAGTGCAGGGTGGCTGGTGAGGGTCCTGGGGGAGTCTCGTTAGGGCTGGCTCAAACGGCAGCTCGTGGCGGGGGCCGAGGTGCCCAGCCCTGTGGGGGGTCCAGATCAGAAAGGTGTGGGAGCAGCAAGGTTGGGGCCTTGCTGCATTCGTCTTGGCAGGCTCTTTCCAGCACCAGCGCTCCTGGAGCTCGAGGCCCTTTAGATCTCCTAACCCTAACCCTAAGCGTAACCCTAACCCTAGATCCAGTTAATTACCCTAACACACTCCCTGGGTTTTCCCTACCAGAAAGGTGTGGGAGCAGCAATGTTGGGGCACTGCTGCGATGGCCTCGGCAGGCTCTTTCCAGCCCCAGTGTCCCTGGAGCTCGAGGCTCCTTAGATCTCTCCAGCCTGACCCACCCCCCTGAGGGCACCCTGGCACTGGGCCGAGGTGCCCAGCCCTGTGGGGACTCCAGATCAGAAAGATGGAGGAGCAGCAATGTTGGGGCGCTGCCGCGATGGCCTTGGCAGGCCCTTTCCAGCCCCAGTGTCCCTGGAGCTCTAGGCTCTTTCCCTCTCTCAACACTAACTCTAGGCCAAATGGCAGCTGGTGGCCGGGGCCGAGGTGCCCAGCCCTGTGGGGGCTCCAGATCAGAAAGCTGCGGGAGCAGTAAGGCTGGGGTCTTGTTGCGTTTGCCTTAGCAGGCCCTTTCCAGCCCCAGTGTTCCCGGAGCTCAAGACCCTTTAGCTAACTCTAGGCATAACCTTAAGCCTACCCCTAGTTAATTACCCGAGCACAGTACCTGGGTTTTCACTATCAGAAAGATGGAGGAGCATCAATGTTGGGGCACAGCCGTGATGGCCTAGGCAGGCCCATTCCAACCCCAGTGTCCCTGGACTTCCAGGCTAGGTTTGGCTAGGCTAGTGCCATTCTAAGCTAGGCTAGCACCAGGCTTGGCGAGCACCAGGTTAGGCTAAGATAGGCTAGGTTAGGCTAACACCAAGTAAGGCTAGGCTAGCCAAGAACCAGGCTAGGGCAGGCGAGCACCAGGCTAGGCTCTTCAAGGCCAGCATAAGACAGGCCGAATCCAGCAGCTGGCTCGGTTAGGTTAGGCCAGGATAAGCTAGACTAGCAACACGACAGGATAAGCTACGCTAGCACCAGGTTAGGCTGTACTCTAAACCCTAGCACACGCACTAACCCCTGCACCCTAAACCCTAGGCCGCGCCCTAACCCCTGCACCCTAAACCCTAGGCCGCGCCGTAAGCCCTGCACCCTAAACCCGAGGCCGCGCCCTAACCCCTGCACCCTAAACCATCGGCCGCGCCCTAACCCCTGCACCCTAAACCCTCGGCCGCGCCCTAAGCCCTGCACCCTAAACGCTAGGCCACGCCCTAACCCCTGCACCCTAAACCTTAGGTTGCGCCCTAAGCCCTGCACCCTAAACCCTAGGCCGCACCCAAACCCCTGCACCCTAAACCCTAGGCCGCGAACTAACCACTGCACCCTAAACCCTAGGCCGCGCCTTAACCCCAGAACCCTAAACCCTGGGTTGCGCGCTAACCCCTGAACCCAAAACCCTAGGCCGCGCCCTAAGCCCTCCACCCTAAACCCTAGGCCGCGCCCTAAGCCCTGCACCCTAAACCCTAGGCCGCGCCCTAACCCCTGCACCCTAAACCCTAGGCCGCGCCCTAAGCCCTGCACCCTAAACCCTAGGCCGCGCCCTAACCCCTGCACCCTAAACCCTAGGCCGCGCACTAACCCCTGCACACTAAACCCTACGCCGCGCCCTAAGCCCTGCACCCTAAACCCTAGGCCGCGCCCTAAGCCCTGCACCCTAAACCCTAGGCCGCGCCCTAACCCTTGCACCCTAAACCCTAGGCCGCGCCCTAACCCCTGCACCCTAAACCCTAGGCCGCGCCCTAACCCCTGCACCCTAAACCCTAGGCCGCGCCCTAACCCCTGCACCCTAAATCCTAGGCCAAGCCCTAACCCCTGCACCCTAAACCCTAGGCCGCGCCCTAAGCCCGGCACCCTAAACCCTAGGCCGCGCCCTAACCCCTGCACCCTAAACCCTACGCCGCGCCCTAACCCCTGCACCCTAAACCCTAGGCCGCGCCCTAAGCCCTGCACCCTAAACCCTAGGCCGCGCCCTAACCCCTGCACCCTAAACCCTAGGCCGCGCCCTAACCCCTGCACCCTAAACCCTAGGCCGCGCCCTAACCCCTGCACCCTAAACCCTCGGCCGCGCCCTAACCCCTGCACCCTAAACCGTAGGCCGCGCCCTAAGCCCTGCACCCTAAACCCTAGGCCGCGCCCTAACCCCTGCACCCTAAACCCGAGGCCGCGCCCTAACCCCTGCACCCTAAACCCTAGGCCGCGCCCTAACCCCTGCACCCTAAACCCTAGGCCGCGCCCTAACCCCTGCACCCTAAACCCTAGGCCGCGCCCTAAGCCCTGCACCCTAAACGCTAGGCCGCGCCCTAACCCCTGCACCCTAAACCTTAGGCCGCGCCCTAAGCCCTGCACCCTAAACCCTGGGCCGCACCCAAACCCCTGCACCCTAAACCCTAGGCCGCGCCCTAACCACTGCACCCTAAACCCTAGGCCGCGCCTTAACCCCTGAACCCTAAACCCTGGGTTGCGCGCTAACCCCTGCACCCAAAACCCTAGGCCGCGCCCTAAGTCCTCCACCCTAAACCCTAGGCCGCGCCCTAACCCCTGCACCCTAAACCCTAGGCCGCGCCCTAACCCCTGCACCCTAAACCCTAGGCCGCGCCCTAACCCCTGCACCCTAAACCCTAGGCCGCGCACTAACCCCTGCACACTAAACCCTACGCCGCGCCCTAAGCCCTGCACCCTAAACCCTAGGCCGCGCCCTAACCCCTGCACCCTAAACCCTAGGTCGCGCCCTAACCCTTGCACCCTAAACCCTAGGCCGCGCCCTAACCCCTGCACCCTTAACCCTAGGCCGCGCCATAACCCCTGCACCCTAAACCCTAGGCCGCGCCCTAACCCCTGCACCCTAAATCCTAGGCCGCGCCCTAACCCCTGCACCCTAAACCCTAGGCCGCGCCCTAAGCCCTGCACCCTAAACCCTAGGCCGCGCCCTAACCCCTGCACCCTAAACCCTACGCCGCGCCCTAACACCTGCACCCTAAACCCTAGGCCGCGCCCTAAGCCCTACACCCTAAACCCTAGGCCGCGCCCTAACCCCTGCACCCTAAACCCTAGGCTGCGCCCTAACCCCTGCACCCTAAACCCAAGGCCGCGCCCTAAGCCCTGCACCCTAAACCCTAGGCCGCGCCATAACCCCTGCACCCTAAACCCTAGGCCGCGCCCAAACCCCTGCACCCTAAACCCTACGCCGCGCCCTAAGCCCTGCACCCTAAACCCTAGGCCGCGCCCTAAGCCCTGCACCCTAAACCCTACGCCGCGCCCTAAGCCCTGCACCCTAAGCCCTGCACCCTAAACCCTAGGTCGCGCCCTAAGCCCTGCACCCTAAACCCAAGGCCGCGCCCTAACCCCTGCACCCTAATCCCTATGCCACGCCCTAACCCTTACACCCTAAACCCTAGGCCGCGCCCTAACCCCTGCACCCTAAACCCTAGGCCGCGCCCTAACCCCTGCACCCTAAACCCTAGGCCGCGCCCTAAGCCCTGCACCCTAAACCCTAGGCCGCGCCCTAACCCCTGCACCCTAAACCCTAGGACGCGCCCTAAGCCCTGCACCCTAAACCCTAGGCCGCGCCCTAACCCCTGCACCCTAAACCCTAGGCCGCGCCCTAACCCCTGCACCCTTAACCCTTGGCCGCGCCCTAAGCCCTGCACCCTAAACCTTAGGCCGCGCCCTAACCCCTGCACCCTAAACCCTAGGCCGCGCCCTAAGCCCTGCACCCTAAACCCTTGGCCGCGCCCTAACCCCTGCACCCTAAACCCTAGGCCGCGCCCTAACCCCTGCACCCTAAACCCTAGGCCGCGCCCTAACCCCTGCACCCTAAACCCTAGGCCGCGCCATAAGCCCTGCACCCTAAACCCTAGGCCGCGCCCTAACCCCTGCACCCTAAACCCTGGCTTGCGCGCTAAGCCCTGCACCCAAAACCCTAGGCCGCGCCCTAAGCCCTGCACCCTAAACCCTAGGCCGCGCCCTAACCCCTGCACCCTAAACCCTAGGCCGCGCCCAAACCCCTGCACCCTAAACCATAAGCCGCGCCCTAACCCCTGCACCCTAAACCCTAGGCCGTGCCCTAACCCCTGCACCCTAAACCTTAGGCCGCGCCCTAATCCATGCACCCTAAACCCTTGGCCGTGCCCTAAGCCCTGCACCCTATACCCTGGGCCGCGCTCTAACCCCTGCACCCTAAACCCTGGGCCGCCCCGAAACGCCTTCACAGTAAACCCTAGGCCGTTCCCTTATGCCACTCCTCACCTGTCTCATCCACGCCCCTCAACAGCCATCCCTCACCAGGCTCAGCCGCACACCTGAGCTGCCAGCCACTGCCAGGTTCAGCCTCACCCCTCTCCAGACACCTTTCAGCAGGATCAGCCACACCCCCCACTAGCCACTCCTCCCGAGGCACAGCCACACACCTCAGCTGCAATCCTTAACCAGGCTCAGCTACACACCTGAGCAGCCAGCCTGCACGAGGCTCAGCCACACCCCTCACCAACCATCCCTTTCCAGGCTCGGGCACAAAGCTCACCTCCATCCCTAACCAGGCTCAGCCAGGCTAGCACCAGGTTAGGCTAGGCTAGGCTACGCTAGGCTAGGCTAGGCTATGCTAGCATCAGGCTAGGCTATGCTAAGCTAGGCTAGGTTAGGCAAGTGCTAGGCTAGTCTAGTCTAGGCTAGGCTAGGGCAGGCTAGCAGCAGTCTAGGCTAGGCTGAGCCTGCTGAGGTGTGGCTGGATAGGTTTGAGGGTGAGCCTCCTTAGGGATAGCAGCTGAGGTGTTCTGCTCTGCCTGGTGAGGGCTGGGTGGTAAGGGGTGTGGCTGAGCCTCGATAGGGCTGGCTGCTGAGGTGTGTGGCTGAGCCTAGTGAGGGGTGGCTGGTGAGGGTCCTGGGGGAGCCTGGTTAGGGCTGCCTGCTGAGGTGTGTGGTGGAGCCTGCTGTGTTGTGGCTGGTGAAGGGCGTGGCTGAGGCTGCTGAGGCGTGGCTGGTGAGGGGTGAGTCTGAGCCTCGTTAGGGCTGGCTCCTGTGATGTGTGAGTGAACATGGTGAGGGGTGTGGCTGAGCCTGGTGAGTGCTGGCTGCTGAGGTGTGTGGCTGAGTCTAGTGCAGGGTGGCTGGTGAGGGTCCTGGGGGAGTCTCGTTAGGGCTGGCTCAAACGGCAGCTCGTGGCGGGGGCCGAGGTGCCCAGCCCTGTGGGGGGTCCAGATCAGAAAGGTGTGGGAGCAGCAAGGTTGGGGCCTTGCTGCATTCGTCTTGGCAGGCTCTTTCCAGCACCAGCGCTCCTGGAGCTCGAGGCCCTTTAGATCTCCTAACCCTAACCCTAAGCGTAACCCTAACCCTAGATCCAGTTAATTACCCTAACACACTCCCTGGGTTTTCCCTACCAGAAAGGTGTGGGAGCAGCAATGTTGGGGCACTGCTGCGATGGCCTCGGCAGGCTCTTTCCAGCCCCAGTGTCCCTGGAGCTCGAGGCTCCTTAGATCTCTCCAGCCTGACCCACCCCCCTGAGGGCACCCTGGCACTGGGCCGAGGTGCCCAGCCCTGTGGGGACTCCAGATCAGAAAGATGGAGGAGCAGCAATGTTGGGGCGCTGCCGCGATGGCCTTGGCAGGCCCTTTCCAGCCCCAGTGTCCCTGGAGCTCTAGGCTCTTTCCCTCTCTCAACACTAACTCTAGGCCAAATGGCAGCTGGTGGCCGGGGCCGAGGTGCCCAGCCCTGTGGGGGCTCCAGATCAGAAAGCTGCGGGAGCAGCAAGGCTGGGGCCTTGTTGCGTTTGCCTTAGCAGGCCCTTTCCAGCCCCAGTGTTCCCGGAGCTCAAGGCCCTTTAGCTAACTCTAGGCGTAACCCTAAGCCTACCCCTAGTTAATTACCCGAGCACAGTACCTGGGTTTTCACTATCAGAAAGATGGAGGAGCATCAATGTTGGGGCACAGCCACGATGGCCTTGGCAGGCCCATTCCAACCCCAGTGTCCCTGGACTTCCAGGCTAGGTTTGGCTAGGCAAGTGCCATTCTAAACTAGGCTAGCACCAGGCTTGGCGAGCACCAGGTTAGGCTAAGATAGGCTAGGTTAGGCTAACACCAAGTAAGGCTAGGCTAGCCTAGCACCAGGCGAGCACCAGGCAAGGCTCTTCTAGGCTAGCATCAGACAGGCCTACTCTAGCAGCTGGTTAGGTTAGGATAGGCCAGGCTAAGCTAGACTAGCAACACGACAGGATAAGCTACGCTAGCACCAGGTTAGGCTGTACTCTAAACCCAAGCATAGGCACTAACCCCTGCACCCGAAACCCTAGGCCGCGCCCTAACCCCTGCACCCTAAACCCTAGGCCGCACCCTAACGCCTGCACCCTAAACCCTAGGCCGCGCCCTAAGCCCTGCACCCTAAACCCTAGGCCGTGCCCTAACCCCTGCACCCTAAACCCTAGGCCGCGCCCTAACCCCTGCACCCTAAACCCTAGGCCGCGCCCTAAGCCCTGCACCCTAAACCCTAGGCCGCGCCCTAACCCCTGCACCCTAAACCCTAGGCCGTGCCCTAACCCCTGCACCCTAAACCCTAGGCCGCGCCCTAAGCCCTGCACCCTAAACCCTAGGCCGCGCCCTAACCCCTGCACCCTAAACCCTAGGCCGCGCCCTAAGGCCTGCACCCTAGACCCTAGGCCGCGCCTTAACGCCTGCACCCTAAACCCTAGGCCGCGCCCAAACCCCTGCACCCTAAACCCTAGGCCGCGCCCTAACCCCTGCACCCTAAACCCTAGGCCGCGCCCTAACCCCTGCACCCTAAACCTTAGGCCGCGCCCTAATGCGTGCACCCTAAACCCTAGGCCGCGCCCTAACCCCTGCACCCTAAACCCTAGGCCGCGCCCTATCCCCTGCACCCTAAACCCTAGTACGTGCCTCTCGTTCCCAGCACACTTAGGGAAAATAGCGAAGCAAGTACCACTCACTTGGCATGAATTCTGTTGGAACTCATGAGGCTGTTTGGCTCCTCTGTCTTAAGCTTGAGGAAAGGGCTTGAGGGAGAAGAAAACTCTTTGTGAGCATGGCTACACCTCCTTTTGTGCTCCAGGTACGTTGAGTAAAAGGGCAGAGACCAGGTAAGAAATAAAACTTTGTGTTTTGGAGGCATAGCTCAAGGTAGCTGACTAATTTGTTGTTAACTAGCATAATTAATCCCTGGTGATTGCTAAGTAGTACTTAGTAATTGTATGCATGGGTAACTTTTAGGGACTCATGTGTCTTATTGGGACCTCTAATTAGGGCTATATACACTATAAGCAAAAAGACAATAGACTTTTGTGTGGCATTGTAGATATATATCTGACAGTCTCGTTCCTGTATGAGACACTGAGTACCGGGATATGGCAGAAGCACCCTGAGTTGCAGAGTTAAACCCTTACAATGCTGAAAAATGCAGTTGAACCTTTTGAGGGATAGATGAGGGAAATTGTTTATCTCTGCTTAAACTGATACAATGGCAGGCGTGGGGATCTCTTTCCCGAAATAGGTGTTTATTGGGCTGCCTGATCGCAATCCGCACTCCGAGGGCGGACCAGACACCTTCCGCCATGCCCCCGAGGCGGCAGACGCCGCGCAAAGTTGCGCCGAAAGCGCGGAATCGGTGTCGGATTTTCGGTCAGGCGCCCGCAACAGACGCCTGCCGCGCGGGGTCCTATGACGGCTGTACGGCAAAATGGCGGCCCCGTCATGCCCTATGGGGTTTCACTAAGATGGCGGTCTCCCGCGCATGCGCACGTTTCCGTAACTCAAAATGGCGGCGAGCGGGGGCCTCTCACACGAAATAGGTGTTTACTGGGCTGCCCGATCGCAATCCGCACTCCGAGGGCGCACCGGACACCTTCCGCCATGCCCCCGAGGCGGCAGACGCCGTGCGAGATTGCACGGAAAGCGCGGAATCGGTGTCGGATTTTCGGTCAGGCGCCCGCAACAGACGCCTGCCGCGCGGGGTCCTATGACGGCTGTACGGCAAAATGGCGGCCCCCTCATGCCCTATGAGGTTTCACTAAGATGGCTGTCTCTCGCGCATGCGCACTTTTCCGTAACTCAAAATGGCGGCGCGCGGGGGCCTCTCATGCGAAATAGGTGTTTACTAGGCTGCCTGAGCGCAATCCGCATCCCGAGGGCGCACGGGACACCTTCCGCCATGCCCCCGAGGCGGCAGACGCCGCGCAAAGTTGCGCCGAAAGCGCGGAATCGGTGTCGGATTTTCGGTCAGGCGCCCGCAACAGACGCCTGCCGCGCGGGGTCCTATGACGGCTGTACGGCAAAATGGCGGCCCCGTCATGCCCTATGGGGTTTCACTAAGATGGCGGTCTCCCGCGCATGCGCACTTTTCCGTAACTCAAAATGGCGGCGCGCGGGGGCCTCTCACGCGAAATAGGTGTTTACTGGGCTGCCCGATCGCAATCCGCACTCCGAGGGCGGACCAGACACCTTCCGCGACGCCCCCGAGGCGACAGGAGCCGCGCAAAGTTGCGCCGAACGCGCGGAATCGGTGTCGGATTTTCGGTCAGGCGCCCGCAACAGACGCCTGCCGCGCGGGGTCCTATGACGGCTGTACGGCAAAATGGCGGCCCCGTCATGCCCTATGGGGTTTCACTAAGATGGCTGTCTCCCGCGCATGCGCACTTTTCCGTAATTCAAAATGGCGGCGAGCGGGGGCCTCCCAACTTACATAGGTGGTTTACTGGACTGCCTGAGCTAAATCCGGATTTTCCCGGCGGTCGCGCCATTTTTCTCAGCTTCTCCGGGCGTGGGGAGTGTGTTCGGTGTGGTTACCGGCGCCGGGGGAGGTCGGGGTCAGCTCTTCCTGCGGCCGGCACGGGCATGGCGGCTCTGCTTCGGCCGCGCGCCTCCGCCCCTCACGGAGGACCCCCGGCGGAGAGCGGCAGGGAGGAGCGGGAGAGGCGGAGAGAGGCGGAGAGCGGCGGAGAGAGGCGGGGAGAGGCAGGGAGGAGCGGGGGAGAGACGGGGAGCGGCGGCGAGGCGCACCGGGAGGCTTTGGGGGACATGCTGAGTAAACCGAGGCATCTCGGGTGGGTGCGGGCGGGAGCCGCGGGCCCGGGGCGGGCACCCGGGAGTGTGGGGGGGCCTGGCGGGATCGAGCGGCACTGCTAAGCATCTGTCGTTTCGTGTACTCGCCTCGCCCCTGGGGGGTCTAAGGAAGCCTTGGTCTCGTTTAAAAAAAGGAGGAGAAACGGAGGAAAGAAAAAAAAAATCAAAAAATCCGCCCTGAAACAAAAAAAAAAAAAAAAAAAAAGCCCACAAAATAAGGACAAAAGAGGAAAGCAAAACTAAATGAAAAAACAAAACAAAAAAAAAAAGCCCACAAAATAAGAACAAAAGAGGAAAGCAAAACTAAATTAAAAAAACAAACAAAAAAAAGGCCCACAAAATAAGGGAAAAAAAAAAGCCCACAAAATAAGAACAAAAGAGGAAAACGAATCTTAATGAAAAAAAAAAGGAGAAAAAAAAAAGCCCACAAAATAAGAACAAAAGAGGAAAGCAAAACTTAATGAAAAAAACCAAAAAAAAAAGAGAAGAAAAATCATGAAAATAGGGATATTTTGGTATGCTCCTTTAAAATGTATTGATGGCTTTGGTGTTTGAAATACAGTTCTCTTTTGTATGCTGTCAAAATTAGTAAAGTACATCTGAAAATTGAACGCTGCTCTTCTGCTTTTGTCACTGCTTTGCCATTCTGGTGGTTGCTGCTCTTCCATAGTCCTGGCAGCTGGAAAACCTTGTCTCTTTTTTTTCTGTCCTGTGATCCAGGTGAGATGGCTTTTGGCAAAGGATGCTGTGCTGGTCACGAGCTGGATGTGCTTCCCTTTGCTGTGATTCTGGAAACTGGAAATGGAGAGGACTGACTTGTGCAAGCTGATTTTTTTTTTATTATTATATTGTTAGGGAGGTGGCAAACTTAAGCTTGTGTGAGGCATTTATTTGTGGAACGGAAAGAAGTAGCTGTTCTGTTTTTCTGTTTGCACGTGGCGAGGTTTGTGATTTAAATGAGAAATGAAAAAGAGACATTTTCTCATCTTCATTGGCTGATGGAGAGTTCTGCACATGTAATTCCATTTCATTAGTCATGTTCACATTGCTGTCCACTGCGTTTTCTTACAATTGCTTCTGGTGTTCTGTTTCTTTGGTTCTGAATGATCTTATTTTGAAGACGTGGTAGGTTATCGATGAGCTAATTGTCTTTCATAAAAAGAAATTCTGTATCATTAAATGTTATGTCATCACTTGGTTTTATCCCATTCTGTGTGATTTTTTTTTTTTTAAAATGGCTTTTTGATTCTTAGCTTTACTTTGTCCAGGTATTTTTAACTTCCCTGTGTTGTTTTGTCTTGTGACAAAGGGGGGAACATTTGCAGTGAGGTGTCTTGCTTTATGAGGTCATCATTACATATTTTAAGTGAAGAATGCGTGGATTTTTCACAGGATGACGCTAAAATGAGAAGTGTGGAAGAGAGCTCCTCCGACTTAAATTCAGGGTAACTAAAGGGGGAGAAAACTCTTCAGAGAAATGGTTAATACTTTCTTTTTTACTACAGCTACATCGAGCAAAAGGGCAGAAACCAGCTGAGAAATAAAGCTTCGTGGTTTGGCAGGGTGGAAAAAAAATAGTAATGATGTGAATGTGTAACTCACTGGGACTCACGGGACTCTCCTTGGGAACTCTAATTAGGGTATATATTTTTTTTTATTTATTTATTTTAAATATATTATAATTGGTTTTTTTTTTAAATAGACTTTCGTGTGGCATTAGGGTTACATATGTGCAAGGCTCGCTTCTGTACGAGACGTCAGGCGTGGGGGCACGGGTAGAAGCACCCAGAAATGCAGATTTAAACGCTTAAATTGCTGGAAAAGGGGGAGCTTGCTTCAATTGAACCCCCAGAAATGAGGGAACAGGGAAAGCGTTTGCCTCCGCTTAAACCGAAGAAATGACAAATAAATTGCTTAAAATATTGCGAAAAGAGGTGTTTTCCTCACTTTAAACCTCTCAAATGATGGAAAAAGGAGGGATTTTCCCTCAATTCAAACCCTTAGGAGATCCAACTGGGCTTCCCCCTCAGTGTAAACCTTAGGATGATGAAAATGGGGGAGTTAATTCAAACCAAAATTCAAACCTGTAAATTAGTGTTGCCGAGGTTTTCCCCATCCATTTAAACTGGAAAATGACGGAAAATGGGGATTGATTCCTTATCGATTGATAGCATGGAAAAGGCAGGGCTTCCTTCAACTGAGAGCATTAAAATTGCTCAATTCGAACATAGAGAATTAAGGAATTCCAAGGAATTAAGGAATTCCAAGGAATTAAGGAATTCCAAGGAATTAAGGAATTCTAAGGAATTAAGGAATTCCAAGGAATTAAGGAATTCTAAGGAATTAAGGAATTCCAAGGAATTAAGGAATTCTAAGGAATTAACCTCTCCCCTGCCCTGCCAAGACCCCACCCCGACCCCCGGCGCGTCCCCCGCCGTGGGGGCAACAAACAGAGGAGACAAACGGAGGCAGAGACAGACAGACAGACCCTTTATTGGAATCGTGCTGGGGGGGCCCAGCAGGCAGAGCCCCCTTGGACGGGGCAGGGGGGGTTACGAGGGTCTGGGGAGCCCAGGACGGGGGTCCCGGGGAGGTGCAGGGGGCGTGCGGCGTCAGCTGCGCTCCTCCAAGCTCAGACGGTCGAAGAGGTACTCGCCGAGGCCAGCCGAGGTGGTCCCCCCGGTGGTCCCCCCGGTGAGGCGTCGCAGGTTGGTGGCATGGTCCCCGAGCACCTTGATGGCCTTCACCTGCTCGTCCAGGTAGTGAGACTCCAAGAAGTCACAAAGCTGAGGGACAAAGAAGGATATGAGGCAGGGCCGGGGGGTCTGGGGGAGGACAGAGACCCCCAGGAGCAGCAGGAGATTCCCTGGGGGAGACGGAGCTCAGGTGTGGCTTCTTCAAACCCCGAGGGTGCAGAGGAACCAGGCAGACGAACCAAAAATGGCGAAAAAGGGGCAGTTTGTTTACAAGAAAGGGTTTTTTTTTATATCCATTCATATTCTAGCAACTATTGGTCAGCAAGGAATCCACCTCCTAAAAACCATTGGTCACAACTAAACGACAAGATTAAAAAAAGTAAAAAAATGCAATTTATCTATGTTCTCAGTGAGTAGGAATTTAGAAAGAGTTGTAAAACTGCAGCCACGGGCAGGGGGCTCAGACCCTCGAGGGGATGGGGAAGGGAAATTCGAAGCACAACTCACGTGGGGGTCTCCCTTCTCGGCAGCCAAGCCGTGCAGCTCCAGCAGCGCTTGGTTCACCGATTTCTCCAAGTGCAGCGCCGCTTCCACCGCCTCCAGCGCCGAGCCCCAGGTGTCGCGCTCCGGTTTCTGCAGGGCACGGATGTCACCTGAGCAGCCCAGGTGACAGGAACCGCCCCCCAAACCAGCCCGGCCGCCCCACCTTGATGTCGTGCAGGAGGACGCGGCCGCCGCGGCTCGTCTGGAAGCGCAGGAGCTTCTCGGAGTGTTCGCGCTCCTCCCGCGACTGCTGCAGGAAGAACCGCGCCAGCCGCGGCAGCGCCACGTCGTCCCTCTCGAAATAAAAACCCTGCGGGAGAGAGGGGAGGGAGGAGAAGTCAGGGGGAGACCCCCAGGACCCCCTCCAGCTTCCCCGAATTCCGCCCTTCCGCGTGGCGCCGCCCGCACTGGCTCCGGGGCGGGACGGGAGCGAATTTCGGGGTCTTTTCGGGGTCTTTTCGGGGTTTTTTCGGGGTCTTTTCGGGGTTTTTTCGGGGTCTTTTCCGGGTCTTTTCGGGGTCTTTTCGGGGTGCGGACGGGGTTCCCCCAACCCTGGGGGAGGGGATGGGGTGGGGGTCCCGAGCCCCCCTACCATGGAGAGGTAGACGTAGGAGGCGTGGAGCTCCATGTTGGCCATGCGGTTGACGGCAGCTTCGCAGTCGCGGTGGTAGTTCTGGCGGACCTGGGACTCCATGGCTGCACGGACGGATGGACGGACGGACGGACGGATGGACGGATGGGTGGATGGATGGGTGGATGGATGGGTGGATGGGTGGGTTCGGGAGCGGCGGGAGCAGCCGGTTCCGTCCAAGCACTGTTGAAGCGAGAACGCGGCTGTGGCCGCACAAAGCTCCGCGGGGATGTTTTATCGCCCGGCCCTGCTGGGCGGGGAAAAGGGGGGACGCCCCCCGTTCCCTCCCCCCCGGAAGGACCCGGCGGGGCGCCCTGGCCTTGGCCCTTGTCCCTGTTTGTCACACGGTGCCACAGTCAGCATGACTGGGCAGGATTTTTGGGGTTGTGTCCCCCCCCACGTGCGGTCCCCGGGGGAGACCCCCAGCTCCCTGCTGGGTTGGGGGGCACAGGGGGTTAGGGAGGAGCTGGGGGGTGTTTTTTGGGGTGTCTCGCCCGTTTTTAATCGGAGTTTAATGGGTCACGGGGTGGGGAAGGAGCTGACTCAGCGCCGGAGCCATAAAAGAGGAACTTGGCCCCAGGGCAGTGCTGACTCCTCATTTCCGCCGCTCGGGGACTGGGGGGAGCTGGGGGGGACTGGTTGGGACCCCTTCATCCCTCGGGGTCCCCGCAGCTCCGGGGGGGGGGGCACGGCTCGGCTGGAGCTGAGACTGGGGTGGGAGCAGCCCACCCGGGAGTGGCCCCAGACCCCCCGGCAAGCCCCCCGAAGCCACCTCGGCACCCCCCAGAGCCACCCCGACACCCCCAGAGACACCCCGGCACCCCCCAGAGCCACCCCGGCACCCCCAGAGCCACCCCGGCACCCCCCAGAGCCACCCCGACACCCCCCGAAGCCACCCCGACACCCCCCGAAGCCACCCCGACACCCCCCAGAGCCACCCCGACACCCCCCGAGCCACCCCGACACCCCCCAGAGCCACCCCAAAGTCCCTTCGAGGGTCTGCTGCAGGAAGGACACGGTCCCGTGGGGAAGGGTCCAGATGTGGGACCCCCACCCCACCACCCCCTGCTGCTCAGTGAACCCCCAGGATGGGGACACCCTCCCCCCCCCCCAAATTTTCAAGCCCCACTGGCCCCAAACATGTCCCCCATGTCCCTGCGGACCCCTCCCCACTTCTCCCTCCTCGAACAGGACCCCCAAGGCCCCGAGATGTGTTTGAACAAACAGAAGGGGGGTGGGCAGCCCCTGACCCCCCCAGAAATGGCCCCGGGAATGTCCCCCCTCCCCAGCCGCGTGGTAAAAGCGAAAGTGAAAGCGGCGCTGCCCCGCCCCCCCAAATTATTGTCCCCCCCCACCACCCCGAGACCCCTGAGGAAGTTTTTCAGGGTGGGGGACGCGCCCATGAAGTGTCGCATTTGCCTTTTATTTCCATCGAAATTCCCGCGATACAAAAAACAAGGTACAAAAAAAGAGAAGAAAAAACCACTATGGAAAGAAGGGGGGGGGAGGGGGGGGAAGGCAGGGCCCGCCCATTTTTTTTGGGGGGGGGAGGGGTCGTCCCCGTGACATCACCCCCAAGAGCACCGTGGGGGTTGGGGAAAGAGGTCACTTTGCCCCCCCCTCCCCCTGCCTCGGGGACCTCCAAAACCGGGGGGGGGGAGGGGGTGTAAACGGGGGGTGTGGCCCCCCCCATCCTGAGAGCCTCCGCCCCGGGAGGGGGGTATTGCACCTGGGGGGGCCCTTTTTGGGGGTGAGGACCCCCAATAAATACTCACCCTACAGCCACGGCTGTAACCCCACCCCCCCCCCCACCCCCCCCACCTCATTTTGGGGGGGGACACAGAGACCCATCCCACCCACCCCCCATATCAGGGGGTGTGGAACCGCAGGACCCCCCCCCCCCCAGCTCGAAGCACCACAAATTTGGGGTCAAACCAAGGCCGGGGTGCCCCCGGGACTGGGGGGCACATGCGGGGGGAACGGGGGTGTTCCCACCCCACTCACCCCCAAACTCCCCCAAAATCCTCTGGGCACTTGTGGGAAGGGCTGTGGAGAGCCATGGGGGGGGGACAGGGAGGGGAGGGTCCCCCCCAGCTCCACCACCGCCCCAAAATCCAGGTGAGTGAGTCCTGTTGGTTAAAAAAAGCCCCCCCGGCCCTGGAAGGCACTGGGGGTCAGCACCATCCCTGCCGGCAGGGCCAGTCCGAGGAGGGGTCCCGGGGAGTTTTGGGGGTCGGGGGGGGGACAAAATGTGGCCCCCCCGAGAGTCTAGGACATCTTCCAGATGGTTAGCGAGGCTGTGAGGACGCCAGCGGCGAAGATGGTGATGGTCTGCCAGGTGGGGGTCCCAAAGTGGGACAGGAGCCCTTCCTGGGGGGAGGGAGCACAGGACGGGGGGGTCACTGTGTGTTGGGGGTCACCAAAACCCCCCCAGGGCAACCAGGCTTGGGAAACAGGGGGTGGGGGAGAGGATTTGGGGTACCAGGGGGTGTTAGGGAGGAGGAGTTCCCAATGAATGGGAGGGTTTGGGGTAAAAAGGGGGCTTGGGGAAGGGTCAGGGGTCCGGCCCCCCAGGAATGGGGGGTCTGAGGCCTCACCCATCCCCCCTGGGCCTGGATCCAGGCCAGCACGTGCTCCTGGAGGTACTCCATGGTCCAGCGCAGGATGGTCTGCACCAGCTCCGGGACCTTGGTGCACAGAGCCTGGGGGAAGCAGAGTGGGTCAGGGGGCTTCAGGGGGTCCTGGGGGGGCTCTGGGGAGCTCCAGACTCACCTTCAGCACCAACTTGCAGGCGAAGTAGAACAGGGCGACCACGCGGCCCCAGTTGAAGGTGCCGTCGGCGAACATCTCCTTGGCCACGCGGAAGAACAGCTTCTTGGGGGCGTCGCAGCCCACCTGCTCGATCATCCTGGGGGGCAGGGCAGCGTGGGGACAGTCAGGGTGAGGCTGGGGACACCGGGGACCCCCCCCCTGGAGAAAGCGACAGCCGCCCACCTCTGCAGCTCCATGTTGCTGTCGAGCTCGTCGCCGATGCGCCGCAGGCACTCGCTGAGGCGTTTGGTGTCGGGGCTGCTGGGCTGGGGCTCGCCCAGCTCGGCCACGCTCAGTGCCACGGCCTGGGGGTCCCCGCAGCGCTCCACGCGGTCCCGCACGAACCTGGGACCCCCGGCACGTTGGGTACCCACCGTGTCCCCCCTCCCCCAGCTCCGCCTGACCGCGTCCCTGTGTCCCTCCTGAAGCCTCAGTCCTCCAGGACTCAGAGAGACCGTGGGGTCCCCCATGTCCCCCAACCTCCAGGACCCTCCCTGACGCCCCCCATGGACCCCAAGTCCCCCCGTACCCTGTGCCCCCGAATTCCCCCTTGCCCCCCCCGAGTGCCACCAGGTCCCCCGAGTGCCAGGATCCTCTCAAGTCCCCCCAATTCCCCGCCAAGCCCCCAGTCCCCTCCATGCTCTGCGTCCCCCAGTCCCGTACCAAGTCCCCCCCCATGTCCCCTCTGCCCCCCAAGTTCCCCAAGTCACCCCATGTCACCCCTGCCCCCTAAGTGTCCCCTGCAGCCCGTGTCCCCCAAGTCCCCAGTCCCGTATCGAGTCCCCCCGTGTCCCCTCTGCCCCCCAAGTTCCCCAAGTCCCCCCGTGTCCCCTCTGCCCCCCAAGTTCCCCCCGCAGCCCATGTCCCCCAAGTCCCCAGTCCTGTATCGAGTCCCCCCGTGTCCCCTCTGCCCCCCAAGTTCCCCAAGTCGCCCCATGTCACCCCTGCCCCCTAAGTGCCCCCCGCAGCCCATGTCCCCCAAGTCCCCAGTCCCTAACCCGCACCGTGCGTCCCCCCGGCATCCTCTCGTGTCCCCAAGTCCCCCCGGCATCCTCTCATGTCCCCAAGTCCCCCCGGCACCCTCTCATGTCCCCAAGTCCCCCCGGCACCCTCTCGTGTCCCCAAGTCCCCTCCCAGTCCCAAGTCCCCCGCACCCCGCGCCGCCCCTTGTCCCCCCCCAGCCCCGCCCGCTCTCCCGCCGCTCCCCGGCCCCTCCACTCACGCCCGCAGCAGGATCGCCCCCGTCTGCATGATCTGGTCCGAGGAGGCTCCTGCGGAGAGCGGCGAGTGACCGGGGGCGAGGGACTCGGCCACCGACCGCGGCCGCCGACACCTCCCACCCCCCGGGGCCCCTAGAGGCCGTGCCCCTCCGGGGGTCCCGCCAACCCCCCTCACTCACCGCCGCCCCCCGGGGTCGGGGCGGCGTCGCCGGAGCCTGCCCCGGCCCCGGGATCGTCGCCGCCGCCGCCGCCGCCGCCGCTGCCCCCGCCCCGCTGGGCCGAAGCTGCCGCCGCCGCCATCGCGCCCCGGACCACGTGGTCCCCGCCGGCGTCACGTGACACCGGCGCCGGGGAGGGCGGGGCACCCTGGTCACGTGACGGGGGACACTGGTTTATACATGGGAAAGGGCGGAGCTGGGGCCACGCCCCTCACGCGGCGGTCCCGCCTCCTGTCCTGCCACTCATCTCTAGGCCACGCCCCTCACGCGGCGGTCCCGCCTCCTGTGCCGCCACTCATCTCTCAGCCACGCCCCTCACGCGGCGGTCCCGCCTCCTGTCCCGCCACTCATCTCTCGGCCACGCCTCCTGTCCCATGCCACTCATCACTAGGCCACGCCCCTCACTGCTCGGCCTCTCCCCTTATCCGTCACTCATTCCCTCGGTCCCGCCCCTTGTCCCGCCACTCATCTCTCGGCCACGCCCCTCAGGGCTTGGCCTCGCCCCTTAGCCGTCACTCACTCCCTCGGCCCCGCCCCCGCAGCCCCCCGGGACCCCCGGGGTCACCCCACACTCGCGGGGGTCGCACCGGGGATCGCTCCCCCTGTCCTCCGTGGGCTCCCGGGGCGACGCCCCCGCGGTGCTTCCGCCGCCCCCGGCGCTTCCTGCGGGGCGGCGGCGCGGGACGGGGGGGAGGAGCGGCCGCAGGTGCGCGGGGGGACCCGGGGGTCCCGGGGGGACGGTTCGGGCTCGGAGTGGGCTCTGAGTGACCCCCGTGCAGACATGAGCCCCAAAAGCTGCCTCGGCTGCACCAAGTGCTTCCTCTTCCTCCTCAACCTCTTCTTCTTCGTGAGTGGGGCTGGGGGGGGGCTTGGGGGACACGGGGTTGGGGGGGACTTGGGGTGCAGGGGGGAGATGGGGGGACATGGGCCTTTTGGGGGGGCTGGGGGGCAGGGGGGAGATGCGGGACATGGAGCTCGGGGGAACTCGGGGGATGGGGGGAGCTGGGGGGACCTGGGGCTAAGGGGACACGGGGGGACCGGGGGGACCGGGGGGCAGGCGACAATCTACCAGCGCTTGTGGGCACCGGGAGTGTCCCATTTTCTGACCTGGGACCCCCCCCAGTTCCTGGGCATCCTCCTCCTCGCCTTCGGCTTTTGGGTCCTCTTCGATCGGCAGAGCTTCGCAGCCGTGCTGGGTAAGGAACCCCCACAGGGTGGGTACCCCAGGCGTGTGGCTCGCCGAGCTTGGGGGGCTTCCTGACACCCCCCGCCATGTCCCCCAGGGTCACCACTGGTCAGCCTGAGGGTCTGGTCCTACGGCTTCTCGGGGATTGGCATCGTCACGATGCTCCTGGGGTTCCTGGGGTGCCTGGGAGCTCTCAAGGAGGTCAAAGTCATGCTGGGGCTGGTGAGTTGGGGGGCTGGGGGGCGTCGGGAGGGGTCACAGAACTGCGGGGGGGGGCTGGGTTTGGATAGCTGTGCTGCAACTTCCTGGGGCGACCGCGGGGCCACGTGGTGCCACCACATCCTGCGGTGCCTGGGGAGTGGCAGCGGCGAGTGGGGGGACCCCTCTGACTGAGGGGGTGACCCCTCTGACCCCGGAGCTGGGGACAAGGCCTGGCTGACCCCCACCTTCCCTGTTTGTCCCCAAAGTATTTCGGGATCCTGCTGCTGCTCTTCACTGCCCAGATCACCGTGGGCATCATCGTCTACACGCAGCGAACTGCCGTGAGTGCCGGGGGGACTCCGGGGCCGGGGGGGACCCCCGGGGTGGGGCAGGGGACCCCGGGGTCGTGGGGCAATGCCGTGCCGTTCCCCCTCCCCAGCTGGCTGCAAAGGTGGCTGCCTACGCGGAGGAGCTGATCCGGAGCTACCCAGCCCAGGGACCGCCTGGGGACCCCCACGAGAACTGGGATGCTGTCCAGCAGCAGGTGAGACCCCCCGAAAGGACCCCCGGGGCCACCCCATGGTCACCCCGCTGACCTCTTGCCCCCTCCAGCTGGGCTGCTGTGGCTGGAAAGGACCCCAGGACTGGGACCACCACAATGATGGCACCGAGGACGAGGACGAGGACGAGGACAGGGCCATCGCCTGCTCCTGCCTCACCGGAGCACCCAACAGCACCCATGACACCCCCTGGGTGCTCCCCCATGGCCGCTGCTCTGTGGCTGACCCCCAGGACATCTTCCCCGGGGTAAGGCACGGGGAAATCGGGGGGTCCTGGAGCTCTGTGGGAGGCTCGAAGTGACTCCCCCCACCCCCGGTTGTCAACCCAGGGCTGCAAGGAGAAGGTGCAGAGCTGGCTGGCTGCAAACCTGGTCACCATCGTGGGGGTTTGCATAGGCATCGGCCTGGGGGAGGTAGGAGGGGCTGCTCGGGGCCGGGGGGCTGGGCTGGGGGTGGTCTGGGCCGGGGGACTGGGCTGGGGGTGGTCTGGGGGCTGTGGGGCCATAGGGGGGGTGGGCTGGGCAGCCAGGGAGGGTTCAGGGGAGGGTCTGTGGGGAGCCAGGGAGGTGATGGAGATTGAGGGCAACCAGGAGGGGTTCAGGGTGGCCGGGAGGGGGTCAGGGATCCGGGGAGGGGGTCAGGGATCCTGGGGGGGTCCGGAAAGGCTGATCCCACTCTCTGCTCCCAGCTCTCCCTGCTGATGCTGTCGATGTTCCTGCTCCGGAACTTGGACTCCCACTACGAGAAGCTGCTGCGGGGGCTCTGAGGGGGCCGGGGTGGGCTAGGGGGAAGCGCAGGGCGGCGTTCTCCTTCAATAAAAGCGGAAAAAGCAGCGGAATCGCGGTGGCACCGGGAGGGCACCGGCGACGCGCGGCCCGCGTGGAGCAGCGCAGGCCACGCCCCTGTCTCCGCCCCTTTTCCTTAGACACGCCCCTTTTCTCTGGACACGCCCCCTCGCCTCGGCGGGAACGGCGCGCGCGAGGCCCCGCCCCTTTCCCCCGCCGTGAGGCGATTCCCGCCCCCCCCACCGGCGCCTCCTCACCCTCACGACGCCTCCGAGACCCCCCCGGGACCCCGAGACCCCCGGCCATGCCCCGGGGCAGCGGCGACACCGGAACGCCTCCCAACGCCATGGCTGCCGAGGGGTCCTGCGCCCCGGGCGCGGTCGTCGCCCTGCCAGGTGCGGGGACCATGAGGGAGTGGGGCGGGGGGTGAGGGGCCGGGCCCCTCCATAACCCATGTTCCCCCCTCAGCCCCTGCCGAGAGCGGCTGCTCGGACGAGTTTGCCCTCGACTGCACCTTCGCCGCCTGCGACCCCGAGCGGACAGGTAGCCAAAGCCCCCATGGTGCCACGGTGGCCACAGCCAAATGGTCACTACCGTCCCTGACCCTTCCGCCCGCCCCAGGGACGGTGCAGCCGCAGCGGGTGGTCGAGTACGTGGCGGCGATGACCGGGCACAGCGGGCACGACGGGCAGCTGCGGGCCCTGCGGCGGGCACTGGACCCTGCGGCCGTGGGCGCCGCGCTGGACTGGACACGATTCCGAGCTGCCATGCGCGCCTGGATCGCGGCGTGCCGGCAGGACGGGTCAGTGCCGAGGGATGGGACAGTGCTGAGGGATGGGACAGTGTCTGGAGCCAGCTGGACTGGGCGGTGGGGCTGGCAGGGCAGGGCCAGTGCCAGGGGATGGGGCAGTGCTGAGGGATGGGATGGTGTCTGGAGCCAGCTGGACTGGGCAGTGGGGCTGGCAGGACAGTGCCAAGGGATGGGTCAGTGGTGCTGACCCACGGCTCCATCCACGCAGGGCTGAGGAACAGGACGTGGCGACTGGTGACGCTGGACCGGCGCCAGCGGGTGGGTGTTGGCACAGGGAAAAGGAGTTGGCGTGGCCCCAACGGGGACACAAGTACAGCCCCCTGTGTCCCATCCCTCAGAGGACAACGGACAGACATCCCTAGCAGACACCCAGCCCCAGGGTGACAACACAGACGCCACCACCCTGTAAGTGCTCGCTGCGGGGACGCCCTGCCATCCCTGGCCGTGCTCTCAGGAGCACCCCGAGAACGGTGGGACTTCCTCGCAGCGCCGAGGCCGCTGGGCTGCGGAGCCGTGCCCGGCAGCTGGCGGCCCAGAACGCCAAGCTGCAGCGGGATGCCGAGCTGGCCGAGGAGCTCAACGCCCGCCTGGCCGAGGAGACTGCTCAGCTCCAGGCGCAGCTGCGAAGGTGCTCCCGAGGGGCTCCTGGGATGGGGTCTGGGTCACCATCCTGGGAATGCTGAAACGCCGTTTGGCCCCGGCAGCAGCCGGCAGGCGCTGGAGCAGGCCAGGGCGGCCGCCGAGGAGCTGGAGGACGTGAAGGCCGTGGCGAAGCGGCTGGAGGAGGAGAACGCCGAGCTCCGGCGGCAGGCGCGGCACATGGTGAGGGGCTCGGCTGAGGTGCCACGTGGTGCCACCTGCGGTTTTGCAGTGTCCCCTCACGGCCCTGCCCTCCCCAGGAGAAGGAGCAGCGCAGCCTGTGCTCGCGGGCCGAGGGTCTGCAGGAGGAGGTGAGCCTGGCACCAGGGGCTGCCCCAGCGCGGCAGTGCCGCAGGGAGCCCCAGCCCCGTTTCACCCCTGGCAGAACCAGCGGCTCCTCACTGAGGGCCAGGGACTGCGGGAGCAGATCCAGGCGCAGGCAGCCCGGATGGCCAGCCTGGAGGTGAGCGGTGGCACGGTGGCCGTGGTGGGTGGCACTGGGGGCTGCGTTAGACGGTGGCAAGGAGTGTCCCTGTCCCCGTTCCTCTGGCCAGGCCCAGCTCTGCCGCGGCACTGCCCTGCTCGCTGCCCGGGACGCGGCCCTTGCCCAGGTGAGCGCTGCTCAGTGACGCTGCCACCACCTCAGCTGTCACCAGGGCCACCCCCAGCCCTCTCCCACAGCCCCTCACGTCCAGGCTCTGTCCCGCAGGCAGGGCAGAGGGCGCAGGAGCTGACAGCAGCCCTGGAGGAGTATGAGCGGGTGGTGCAGGTACAGTGTGTCTGGCCTTGGTGTGAGTCCAGACGGTGGCCACAGAGCCCCTGGGCCACAGCAGGGCGCCACAGTGGCCACCCTCTATGTGGCGTGGGTCAAGGGCAGACAGTGACAAGTGACAATCCCCTTCTCCCCGCAGGAGTTGCGGCTGGAGACGACGCGGCTGCGGCAGCAGCTGGGCCGGATGAGGGACGCCTGGGTCATGTACGGGGGGGACACGGGTGGGGGACACTCCAGAGTCCTCACCTCGACGCCCTCACCCTCCTCTCCCTCCCACAGGCGCCCGTGGTGCCCGCGTGGACAGCCGGACATCCAGGCCACGGCGGCAGCGAGCCAGGTAAGGGTGGGGTCATGGGAGACCCCCCAGAGTCCCCAGAGCCACTGACCCAGAGGCTCTGTCCAGGGGACAGGGGACACGGAGGAGGAGGAGGACACAGGGACGGCACTGTCCGGAGGAGGAAGCCTGGCAGAGAGCAGTGAGGAGGTGGCTGAGGAGGTGGCCGAAGAGGTGGCCGAGGAGGTGGCCGAGGAGGTGGCCGAGGAGGTGGCCCCACAGGCGCCGTTGTCACCCTGGGCACCGTTGTCACCGTGGACTCTGGCGCTGCTGGCACTGCTGGCCCTGCTCTACCTCCTGCCCCGCCAGTGGCCCCAGCCCCAGCTGCGCTACCGGAGCCCCCCACCCCTGTGAGCCCCCCCAGTAAAGACCAGTTGGCACTGCTGCGTCCACCCCAGTGTGTCCCGGCTCTCCCAGTGCGCCCAGTTTGTCCCAGAGCAGGGTCAGAGTCAGGGTGTCAACATCAGCTTTATGGGCCCTGCGGGGGCCAGGCTGGGCCCCCCCGTCTCTCCGTGGCTCCGGGAGATCCCGGTGTGGCCCCCAAAGGCTTCCAGCAGGGAACTGGGGGGTCCCCGTCTCTCACCAGTGGCTCAGGCCAGCCTGGACAGGGGCAGAGGGTGAGGACCTGATGGTCCAGGGGCCTCCCCTGGCCCCCCTGGGGACATTCCCAGTGATCCCAGTAAGCTTCCAGGAGCTCTCCCAGTACCTGTGTCTGTCCCCAAGTGCCGCTCAGCAGCTCAGGTCCCATCCTGCTCCGACGCCGGGGGTCCCTGTGAGGGCTGGGGGGGGCTGAGGGGAGGCATCTCCCAGTGCTCCCCAGTGCTCCCAGTCCTCCCAGTGACCCCAGCACACCCAGCACCCACAGTGTCCCCAACACACACAGCACCCCTGTCACCCCCCGTGTCCCCACCGCTCACGCCATCACCTCCAGCGTCCCCAGCGGCCCTCGGTGCCCCCAGTGTCCCCACCTGGGCGTAGGGTCTCCTCCACAGCACCCAGGCGGCCGCTGCCAGGCCCAGGGCCCCCCCGACTCCGCCCAGCAGCACCAGCCCGTGTCCAGCGGGGCTGGGGGGTCCCTGCCTGGCCCCCGAGGTCCCCTCGTGCTGCATGGCCGGGCTGGTCAGCGCTGGGCCTGGGGGGAGATGGGGGTCAGCAGCTGCCCTGGGGGGATCGGGGGGGGGGTCTTTCGGGTGTCCTGGGGGGTACCTGGGTGGCAGCGCAGGCGGGAGCAGCCGGGGAAGTGGGGGGGTCTCCCTTGCAGCCCCCCCAGGTGCTGCACCAGGGTCTCCAGCAGCTGCGACACGTTCACCGTCTCCAGCCGGACACAGCCCTGGGGGTCCTGCAGGGGTGTCATAGCAACCCCCCCGGGGGACCCCCGACCCCTCCTGCACCACCATGGGGAACCCCAGAGCCCCCCAAGACCCCCCAGAGTTACCCTGCATACTTGAGGGTAACCCCCAGACCCTTCTGGGCTCCCCAGAGCCCCTCAGACCCCCAGACTCACCTCGGCCTCCCCAGGACCACCCCATAACTGCCCACCCAGAGCCTCCCTGCCCCCTGCCTCAGGACCCCCAGCCCCCCCGAGCCCTCCAGGGCCCCCCACCCACCTGGATGTGGCACTCGGCCACAAAGTGGAGCTGCACAAGGAGGGTCCTGAGCAGGGGGGCCAAGTCCTTCCCCGCCACCCCCAACATTCGCTGCAGAGCCACCACCCCGAAGTGAAGCCCCCAGAGATCAGAGCAGCTGCTGTCCTGGGTGGGGAGGGGGCCAGGGGAGTTCGGGATTTGGGGGGACACAGGTCAGAGGTGTCAGGGGGTGCGGGAAGAGGGGGGGGTTTGGGGGGCACGCACGGAATTTGGGGAGGGGGTGTCTCGCTCACCGGCTCCAGGTTGCTGGGCATCGCCACGGGGTAGTCGAGGAGCAGCCAGGGGGTCTGTGGGAGGGGTCGGGGGGTCCCCAAAAACTGTCCAAAGGGCTGGGGGGGGGCGCTCAGGGGCACCCTTTGGGGGTGGGGGGTGCAGTCAGGGGGTTTTTGGGGACCCAGGGTGGGGCCTTCCCTGGGGAATGAGGACATTTCGGGGGTCGGGGGAGCCGCGGGGGAATCCTTGGGGTCGCAGGGGGGTCCGGGAAGTGCCGTGAGGATCTCGGGGGGCTCTGGGGGGGGGGGGGTCTCACCAGGTCGTTCAGGTGGGCGCGGAAGGTGCTGCTGACAGGGTTAAAGCCAAAGGAGCAGCAGCTGCCGGGGGCGGGCGCGACCAGGACGAGCAGCAAGGACACCTGGGGGGACAGCGGGGCAGCTCCGGGGGTCCCCAGAGGCTCTCACGGGGGTCCCAGAGGGGCGCGGGGCGAATTGCGAGGAGGGGGTCCCCACTTACCAGAGCAGAGCTGGTGGGGGGCAAGTCCATGGCGCTGCCGAGCTGGGGGGCAGCGCACGGGGACCCGCGACAGCTCCCGGAGCCACCCCCGCGACCACCCCCCGGGACCCCTGGGACCGCAGCGGCGGCGCCGCCGAAACCGAAAGTGGGACGGAGCTGGGGGGGGGCCCAGGAAAGCCGGGGAGGCAGCGGGACGGCCCGAACCGAACCTCCCCCGAACCGAACCGAACCTCCCTCCCCGCGGACCCCCGGCCGCCCCCTCCCCTCCTCTCCCCGGGGACCCCCACGGCAGCTCGGGAGCGCCCGCCCGGCCCCGCACGGCTCTGGGTGCGGCTGTCCCCAGCGAGGGAGGGGGGCCCGGGCGTCCGGGCACGTGCGGGGGGGCGGGGCACCCCCAAAATGTCCCCCCCATTCCACCCCGGCACCCCCCCCCCCAATCCCCCCAGAGACACGACAGCAGCTGGGGTCGGAGCACTTTATTGGGGTGGGGTCGCCACGTTGGGGGCACAGCGTGAGGTCTGAAATCGCTGCAGGTTTTGGGGAGGGGGTCTGGGGGGCTCTCAGGGACCACCCCCCGGCAGCCAAAGGCACTGCGGGCGGGTGCAGCGCAGCTCCAGCTCCCGCTCGGCGCCGGGAGGGGGGTCCCGCCCCGAGACCCCCAGGAGCCCCGCAGGGACCCCCCAAACGCGGGGGACACTCACGGCAGAGGCCCAGGAGCAGTCCTGGGGGGAGGACACAAGAGGGGACAGCTGGGGGGATGTCCCCTCACCCCAAATCCCCCCCGCAGCAACCGCCCCACGGCTCGGGACCCCCAAAATGTCACCGAGATCCCCTCAGGGTCACTGCCCACCCTCACCGTGTCCCCACATTCTGTCCTCCCGCCACCCCCGTGTCCCCCTCGCCCCCCAACTCACCGCGTTTTCGCCGCAGAGCCACAGCCCGTCCGGGCGCTGCCGTGCCAGGTGGGCTCCGGACCCCCGGGAATCCCCGGGAAGCACCGCCAGGGCCCCCCCCGGGAGCCCCGCGGCCACCAGAGCCTGGGGACACACGGGGAGTGTCACCGGGGGGGGTCCCGGGGTGACACGGGGGCTCCTGGAGGGTTTTGGGGGGGGACACGGGGGGTCCCAGGGGGCGGGCGGGGCGGGGGGGGAGGGCACATAGGGGGTCTCGGGGGTCGTGGGAGGGGACATGGAGGGGGTTCCCGGGGGGGGTGGCAGGTGTCACCCGGGGGTCCCGGGGGGGTCACCGGGGGGGTCTCGCGGTTCCGCACCTTCCGTAGTCGCTGTGCAGGACCGGCGCCGCCAGGGGGCGCCACCACCACCACGCAGTTTCCGAGCGCGAGCGCCGGGGGGAGGAGCTCCAGCGCCGCCAGGGGGCGTGGCCAACCCAGGACCACGCCCACCACTCCGAGAGGCCGCCGCGTCACCAGGGCCCGCCCCCCGGGCACCTCCTGCAGCGGGATTGGTCACGCCCCCTCAGAGGCCACGCCCCCAGAGGCCACGCCTCAAGGCGCAAAGACCCCTCCCCTTGCCCCGCCCACACTCAGGCCCCGCCTTCCTCCCGGCCCCGCCCCTTTCACCTGAACGGCCCCGCCCACGCGCTCCACGTGCGCCGTCCAGCGCAGCAGCGCCCTCTGCAGGCGCCCGTCCGTGTCGCCGCTGTCGCCGCTGTCGCCGTCCTTGGGGGTCCCGTGTCCCCCCGCCAGCGTGGCCGCCGCCCCCCGCAGCACCCGGGCCCGCGACGCCCCCGGCAGCCGCGCCCACCTGCGGGAGTCGGGGGCGTTGGGGAACGACCCCTCCCCTCCGAGGGGTCCCATCGTCGGGGACACCCCTGGAGGGGACACCCCTGGAGGGGACACTCCTGGAGGGGACACTCCCGTGTCACTCACCCCGGGGCAGCCCTGCGGGCGGCGGCCACGGCCTGAGCCAGCTCGGGATCGCCGCGGTCATCCGCGGTCACCGGTGGGCTGGGACAGGAAACAGGGAGGGAGTCAAAGGGGGGGACATCTCTGTGGGGGGGACACCCCCGGGGCACCGGGACCCCTTGGAGAGGCAGAATTGGGGTCCTGAGGGGGACATGGGACCCTCTGGAGGGACAGAATGGGGCCGGAGGGGGGAGAAGGGGGTCCTGGGAGGGTCAAACTGGGGCTCCGGTGGGGTCCCGGTGTCAGAGTTCTCGTGCTGGGACCCCCGAATTTGGGGTCTCCATCCTGGGGAGGGGTCCCTTTCCCATCGGGGGTACCTGAGCGGCTCATCCACCTTGGGGGGCTGTTCCCAGGGGGGGCACCCGAACTCTCGCAGCGCCTGGAGGGGGGGCAGGGGGGGCACAGCCCATCTGCAACGGCACAGGACCCCCCCCCCAACCCTGGGAACCCCCAAAACCCCCCCCACTCCCCCCCAAACCACGCAGGAAACCTCCCCATCCCCCCAGGGCTCCCCCAAACCACCCAGGACCCCCCCCAGACCTCCCCTGGGACCCCTCTCCACCTCATCCAGGTCAGTGTCCGCGGCCCCCCCGGCGCAGCCCCCGCTGGGGTCCAGCAGGTCCAGGGCGTTGAGCCACACCAGCCCCTGGGGCAGCCTGGGGAGAGGCCAGCGGTCAGTGGACAGCGTCACCGTCACCCCGCGGTGACACCCAGGGCTCAGACGCGGTGACGGTCACCTGCTGGCCGTGTCCAAGGCCACCGTGATGTCCTGGGCCCACACGGCGGCGGCCGCGGTCCGGGGCAGCGCCGAGGCCACGGCCACGGCTTCGGTGGGGCCACGCACAGGCAGCAGCGCCAGCAGCGGCCCCGGGGCCTGGCGGGAGGAGGGGACACTCAGGGGACCCCCGAAAGGCACCCCGGCCCACCCCAGGTCACCGCGGGGCACCCACCGGCTCCCGCAGGCAGCGCGAGGTGGGGGCCACCCCCGAGATCAGGGTCGGGGGGTAGAATCGATCCCCAAAATCCGGCAGGGGGGGCAGCGGAGCCTGGAAAACCTGGGGGGGAAAACAGGGGGTCCAAGGAGCAGGGACCCCCAAAGTGCCGCCCCAAACAGTCCCCAGAGACCCCCAAAGTGCCACCCCAAAGAGTCCCCAGAGACCCCCAAAGTGCCACCCATGGCAGCCCCAAACAGCCCCCAGAGACCCCCAAAGAGTCCCCAGAGACCCCCAAACAGTCCCCAGAGACCCCCAAAGTGCCACCCCAAACAGTCCCCAGAGACCCCCGCAGCTGACCCCAACATCCAGGAACCCCCAAGCTGCCCCCCAGGGGACCCCAATGCCCAGGAACCCCCAAATTTCCCCCCAGAAGACCCCCCCGACCCTCCCCCAGGAACTCTCAAACTCCACCCCAACATCTGGAGACCCCCGAACACCGAGCCCCCCTCCCGACCCCTCTGTGCCCCCCAATGTCCCCATGTGTCACCCCTGGGGGTGTCCCACTCACCTGAGCCCCCTCCTCCCGCGCCTCCTGCACCACCCCCTCGGGCGGGGGGGCCCCAGGGGGCAGGGGTCCCACCTCTGTTTTGGGGTCCAGGGGGTCCCCGAGCTGCAGCCCCCCGAGCCGGGCCCGGAGCCGCTTGTCCAGCGCTGCCACCACCGTGTCCTGAGCCAGCACCACGCAGCCCCCCCACGGGAACTGGGGACACGGGGGGGGGGAAGGTCAGGGAAGCCTGGGACCCTCCAGGGATCCCCCAAAAAAACCTCATAAACCCACCCGAAACCCCCGCAGAAATCCCCCCAAAAAAACCCTGAAACCTCCCCAAAATAAACCCACAAAACCTCTCTGAAATCACCACAAAAATACACACACACCCCCCCGAAAATCCCCCAATTCCCCCCAAAAACTCCCCAAAATCCCCCTGAAACCTCCCCAAAATAAACCCACAAAACCTCCCTGAAACCTCCCCCAGAAAAAACAGAGAAAAACCCAATAAACCTTCCCCAAACCCCCCCAAAATCCCCCCAAGCCCCCCAAAAGCCCCCCAAAAGCCCCACCAGCGCCGGGGGGGTGGCGGCGGTGCTGGCGATGGCGGCGCTGGCGCTGTCCAGGTCAGCCGAGTCGAGGACGATGACAACGACGCGGCCACCCTGGGGACCCCCCAGGCGCGGCCCCCGGCACGGGGACCCCCAAACCAGGGACTGCAGCTCCTCCTGGGGACGGGGGGACAGCCGTGGGGACCCCCAAATTGGGGGGCAGCACTGCCCCCCCTCCCCACTGCTGTCACCTGCCATTTCTGTGACATCGCCATACCTGGGGGGCTCCGAGGAAGGTGACAGAGGTGACCTCGGGGTGGGCGCGCAGGGCCTGGCACAGCCCCGGGGGTCCCGCGAGGACGTTGAGGACCCCGGGGGGCAGCGCCGCCCCCTCCCCGCTGAGCTCCCCCAGCAGCAGCAGCGGCAGAGCCGCGGCCGGGGGGGACAGGACCAGAGCCGTGTTCCCTGTGGGGACAGCGGGACAGCTGGGACATCCCATGGGGACACCCCACGGGGACATGGGGACACCCGGAACGGCTGGGACATCCCACGGGGACATTGGGACATCCCACGGGGACATTAGGACATCCCACGGGGACAGCGGAACGGCTGGGACATCCCACGGGGACATGGGGACACCCCACAGGGACATTAGGACATCCCACGGGGACATGGGGACATCTCACGGGGACATGGGGACATCCCAAAGGGACATTGGGACATCCCAAAACACCTGGGACCCCCCACACCTGGATCCTCCCGTGTCCCCTGGATCTCCCCCTTGTCCCCTGGGTCCCCAACTGTCCCCGAGGTCCCCAAACTGTGCCCCCCACGCCACTCACCCATGGCCAGGAGTGGCCCCAATTTCCAGAGCAGCGCCGGCAGCGAGCAGGGACCCCCCAGGACCACGGCCACCACCCCTGGGGACACACGGGGGGGTCAGGGGACACGGTGAGGGGACAGGGCCACCACCCCTGGGGACACACGGGGGGGTCAGGGGACACGGGGAGGGGACAGGGACACTGCAGGGACCCCCCAGGACCAGGGCCACCACCCCTGGGGACACACGGGGGGTCAGGGGACACCGTGGGGACAGTGTCACTCACCCAGGGGTGTCCAGCCGTCCAGGCCGGGGGGGCCGAGCTGCGCCCCCCCCGCAGGGACCCTGAGCAGGCGCAGCGCCAGGTCCAGGTCAGCGCCGAGGGTCCGGCAGAGCGGCCGCCCCCCGAGCAGGGCCAGCAGCGTCCCCATTGTCCCCCGGCGGTCACCGTCCAGCGCAGCAGCCAGCCTGGGGACAGCGGGGACAGCGGGGGACAGGGGAGGGACGGGGGGGGGATGTTGGTGACACAGTGGGGGACAGGGGAGGGGCAGCAGGGGACATTGGGTGTGGCACTGGGACACATGGGGACACATGGCGAGGGCACAGGGGGGACATTGGGGACATTGGGTGTGACACTGGGACACACAGGGGACACACAGTGAGGGCACAGGAGGTGCATTGGGGACAGGGGGACACTGGGGGTGACACTGGGACACATGGGGACACACGGTGAGAGCACAGGGGGACATTGGGGACACACAGGGGACACACGGCGAGGGCACAGTGGGGACATTGGGGACATTGGGGACACTGGGTGGGACACTGGGACACATGGGGACACATGGCGAGGGCACAGGGGGGACATTGGGGACACTGGGGGTGACACTGGGACACGCAGGGGACACATGGCGAGGGCTCGGGGGAGCTCAGAGCGATTTGAGGTCAGCCAGGGTCACTCGAAGGACAGGGGACAGGGACAGGTCAAAGGTCACCCGAGGGGCACGAGAAGGTCACCGGGGGTCACAGTGTCACAGTGTCACAGTGTCACAGGGTCACAGTGTCACCCACCGGCTCAGGCGCTGTCCCCGCTCAGGTCCCCCCAGCCCCGCCCAGGCCGGAGCTGCTGCTGCTGCTGCCGCCACGGCCGCGGCCACGTCCGAGCTGTCCCCCTGGGGCACCACGGCCACCGCCCGGCCTGGGGACAGGGACAGCGCTGGCCGCGGAGTGCCACCGTGACCCCAAACCCTGACCCCAAACCCTGACCCTGACCCCAAACCATGACCCCAAACCAATGACCCTGACCCCAAACCATGACCCCAAACCGTGACCCCAAACCATGACCCCAAACCCTGACCCCAAACCGTGACCCCAAACCAATGACCCTGACCCCAAACCATGACCCCAAACTGTGACCCCAAACCATGACCCCAAACCCTGACCCCAAACCCTGACCCTGACCCCAAACCATGACCCCAAACCAATGACCCTGACCCCAAACCCTGACCCCAAACCATGACCCTGACCTGATCCCTGGCCCTGATCCTGGTCTGAACCAGTGACCCCAAATCTGTGACCTTGACCCTTAACCCCCAGCCCTGCCCCCATTCCTGACCCCCAGCCCATGGCCCTGCCCCTAACCCCTGACCCTGACCTGACCCCCAGCCCCTGACCCCAAATCCCTGACCCTCGACCCCAAACCTAAACACCAGAGCACGGCTGTGACCCTGACCCCAAACCCTGACCCCAATCCATGACCCCCAACCCCAATCGCTGTCCCCAACCCCTGTCCCCAACCCCAACCCCTGTCCCTGACCCCAACCCCTGTCCCTGACCCCAATCCCTGTCCCCTCCTGTCCCCCCTGTCCCCTCCCCGTACCCGTGGCAGCCTCCCGGCACTCCAAACTCGTCCTTCCCGCTGGCCTCAGCCACGTTCCGGCCACGAAGTGTCCGAGGCTGCGCCCGTGCGACTCCAGCCACGCCTGGGGACACATTGGGGACACCCTTGGGACCCCCCTGGGACCCCCGGGGCTGAGCCAAGCCTCCCCTCCCCCTCCCTGTGACCTTGGGCCCACGGGGGGACTTTGACCCCAACACAGCCCAAGGGACCCTGGGCTTCCGCCGTGACCCCCCCAGCCCCAAAAACCTGCCAGGACCCCCCAGAGTGCCCCAGGACCCCCAAAACCTGCCCGAAGTCCCCCCAGGTGCTCCTCCCAGCCCCTCAGGGACCCCCCAGAGTGCCCCAGGACCCCCAAAACCTGCCCCAAGTCCCCCCAGGTGCTCCTCCCAGCCCCTCAGGGACCCCCCAGAGTGCCCCAGGACCCCCAAAACCTGCCCCAAGTCCCCCCAGGTGCTCCTCCCAGCCCCTCAGGGACCACCCAGAGTGCCCCAGGACCCCCAAAACCTGCCCCAAGTCCCCCCAGGTGCTCCTCCCAGCCACAGTATTTCCCTCAGGGACCCCCCAGACCCCTCCCCAAATTCCTCTGGAGCTCCTCAAGAGCTCCCCGAGATCCTCAGGCCCCCCAGGACCCCCAGGAGGACCCCCAGACCCCCAGGGTCCTCCCAGGAGGACCCCCAGACCCTCCCCTGACCTCTGCCGGGTTGCTCCCGCTGGGGATCGGCCCCTCCTCCATGGTGGCGAAGATTTTGGGGACCGGAGGAACCCCGAGGGCTGCCAGAGCCGCCATCGCCGCCCAGGGGCCACCGAGACGGGGCGGGGCTGGGCAGAGCGGCCCCGGGGCACCACCGAGACGGGGCAGATCGGCCAGAGCGGCCCCGAATGACCATAGAGACGGGGCGGGGCTGGGCGGAGCGGCCCCGGGGCACCACCGAGACGGGGCGGAAGCGGCCAGAGCGTCGCCGTGTAACCATGGAGACAGGGCCCCGCCGGAGGCGGAAGTGACAGGAGGTTAACAAGCGGTGAGGGTCCCGAGGGTCCCGAGGGTCTCGGTCCATCCCGGGCCGGGAGTCGTGGATCCACCCCCGGATCCTCCCCCTCCCCAGTCCCTCAGGCCATGGCGGACCCGTCGCTGCTCTCGGCCGAGCTGGAGGCGGACGAGGCGGAGGAGGAGGCGGCGCTGCGGCGGCTCCTGCTGCAGGTGGGTGCCGGGAGGGGTCCCGGTGCCATCCCGGTCCCGGTTCTGACATAACCTCATTCCCGCAGGTGTCCCCGGACCGTGAGGAGCCCCCGAGCCGCGGCCCCGCCCGCGAGGTGACCCCGCAGCCAGGTCCGGGGGGATTTTGGTGGATTTTGGGAGGGTTCAGGGGGTCCCTGACCCTCCCCCCATGTCGCCTGTCCCCTCCCCCCCAGGGCTGTGCGTGAAGACTCGCGCGGGAGGCGACAAAGTGTTCGTCAATGTTTGTCACTCGCCCGAGGTGCCACCACCCCCGCCGGTGTCACCCGCGGGGCTGCAGAGGCTCCTGCAGGACCCCCCGGGCCCCGAGGGAGCCTTCCGCATCCCCATGAGCCTCGGGGAGCCTCACGCCGAGCTGGACCGAGGTGAGAGACCCCCGGAGCTGTCCCCAAATCGATCATGACCTGAGCACCCCCGTGAGCCCCAAATTGGCCCTGAATCGCCCCAAATTCTCCCCAAATCGATCATTACCTGAGCACCCCCGTGAGCCACAAATTGGCCCCAAATCGACTCAAATTCTCCCCAAATTCGCCCCAAATTTGCCCCAAATTCTCCCCAAATCGCTCATTCCCCAGCCCCCCATGAGCCCCAAATTCTCCTCAAATTCTCCCCAAATTCTCCCCAAATCGCCTCGAATTCTCCCCAAATCTCCCCAAATTCTCCCCAAATCGCCCCAAATTCCGCAGGAGGCCGTGGCTGCACTGCCTACGATGTTGTGGTGAACTCAGATTTCTTCAGGACGCTCCAGGTGAGGATCCAGGTGGATAAATTGGGGTTTTTTGGGGGATTTTGGGAGGATTTTGGGAGGATTTTGGGGGGATTTGGGGGGATTTTGGGTGATTTTGGGGTTTTTTGGGGGGATTTTGGGGTTTTTGGGGGGGATTTTGGGATTTTTTGGGGGATTTTGGGGGGTCCTGACTCTCCCCCGTCCCCCCAGGCTGATCCTCTGTACCTCGAGTTCTTCCTGACCGTGGCCCTGGAGGGACTGTCCGAGAAGTACGGCGTGGAACTGGAGCTTACTGGTCAGACTGGGAGCACTGGGAGGGATCTGGGGGGGTTCAAATGGGTCTGGGGGGTCTGTCCCCTCCCCCTGTGACACTCCCGTCACTCCCCAGGCTGGCGAGTCCTGCGGAACCGAAAATTCCTTGGCTCCATCTCAGCCCAAAACATCCGCGCCCGAGCCCGGCCTCACATCCAGGAGCTGCCGGGGTGAGTGGGGACCCCCCCGGGACCCCTCCCCAAAATCCCCGAGGCTTTCTGAGTCTGAGCTGTGCTTCCCCCAGCCCCCCGGGACCCCTCCCCAAAATCCCCGAGGCTTTCTGAGCCTGAGCTGTGCTTCCCCCAGCCCCCCGGGACCCCTCCCCAAAATCCCCGAGGCTTTCTGAGCCTGAGCTGTGCTTCCCCGGGGACCCCTCCCCAAAATCCCCGAGGCTTTCTGAGCCTGAGCTGTGCTTCCCCCAGCCCCCCGGACCCTCCCCAGTTCGTGGTGGTGGCCGAGCCCTCGGCCCAGGACCCCCAGGTGCTGCAGGCTCGGGTGCACCTGCCCCAGGTGGTGAGTGGGGGCAACTGGGGGTAACTGGGGGCAACTGGGAAGCACTGGGGTTGGGAAATGGGGGGTTCCCCTGATTCCAGGGGTGTTCAGGGGGCACTGGGGGGAACTGGGAGGTGGTGGGAGGGCACTGGGGGTTGGGATTCGGAGGCTCCCATCATCCGGGGGGGGCACTGGGGGGAACTGGGAGGTACTGGGGGGTGAGCAGGGGCACTGGGGGTTGGGATTCGGAGGTTCCCATCATACTGGGGGGAACTGGGAGGTGCTGGGGGCTGTGGTGGGCGGGCTGTCCCTGGCACTGAGGGGTTCGGGTGGCCATGGGGGGCTCCCCCAAGCCCAAGGAGGGGTCTGGGGGTGCCGTGGGCACATCCCGACCCTGACCCTCCCCTCTTTCCCCCCCCCAGGAGGGGGCGGGGTCTCTCTGGCTGGGGCTGAGCGAGGAGCGGCTGTTGTTGCTCCGCCCGCCGCCAGGGGGCGCTGCCGCGGGGCCGCGCGGCGCGTGCCCGCCAGGGGGCGCTGCGGGGGCGCTGCTGGACCTGGGGCTGCCCCTCCCCCCCGACCCCGCGCGGTGCCGCGCGCGCTTCCACCGCCGCTCCAAGGTAACCATGGCAACGGCGCGGCGGGACACGCCCCCTCCCGCCGCGGGACACGCCCCCTCCCGGCTGGGGACACGCCCACTCCAGGCTGGGGACACGCCCCCTCCCGCTACGGGACACGCCCCCTCCCGCCGCGGGACATGCCCCCTCCCGCTGCGGGACACGCCCCCTCCCGCTGCGGGACACGCCCCCCCAGCCCCGGGACACGCCCCATTCCCACGCCGGGACACGCCTCCCGCTAGACACGCCCATTCCCGGCTGGGGACACGCCCCCCCAGCCCCGGGACACGCCCCATTGCCATGCCGGGACACGCCCCCCGCTCGACACGCCCACTCCCGGCTGGGGACACGCCCCCCCAGCCCCGGGACACGCCCCCGCTAGACACACCCACTCCCAGCTGGGGACACGCCCCATTCCCACGCCGGGATACGCCCCCCGCTAGACACGCCCACTCCCAGCTGGGGACACGCCCCATTCCCACGCCGGGATACGCCCCCCGCTAGACACGCCCACTTCCAGCTGGGGACACGCCCCCCCAGCCCCGGGACACGCCCCCCCGGTCAGCGCTCGGTGTCCCCACAGGTTCTCACGGTGACAATGCCGCTCCGGGCGTGAGGGACGAGGGATGCCCCCACGGAGCCCCCACGGAGCCCCCACGGAGCCCCCCGAGACCCCACGAGCCCCCCGAGACCCCCCAGGACCGCTCTGGACCCTCCTGGACCTCCCAGCCCAGGGTCGTCCTGGGCTCCTCCTCGGGGGTCTCCTCCAGGACCCTCGGATCTCCTCGGGGGTGGTCCTGAGCAGCCCCAGATGGCTCAGGGACCCCCCAGGACCCCCCTGATCCCTCCAGGATCGTCCGGGAACTCCACTCCTGGACCTCCCACCCCCAGATTGTCCTAAACTTCCCCTTGGGGACCCCTCAGGACCCCTAGGGACCCCCTGATCCCTCCAGGATTGTCTGGGAATTCCGCTCCTGGACCTCCCACCCTGGAATTGTCCTCCTTGGGGACCCCCCAGGACCCCCCGGGACCCCCCGGGACCCCTCCAGGATCGTCCGGGAATTCCACTCCTGGACCTCCCACCCTGGAATTGTCCCAGAATTGTCCCCCCAGGACCCCTTGGGACCCCCCTGACCCCTCCACGATCATCCTGACCCCCTCCCGGGGACCCTCCTCTTCCTCCCCCCTCCCTCTCCATCCCCTCGGCCCCTCCGTGCTCCCCCCACCCCTTTTTTTGGTAAGAAACCCCCCAATAAAAGCCAAACCCAAACCGTGCCGTGCGATTGGCCGAGATTGTCCCCCGGTGTCCCCCCCCCCGGGGCGGCTCAGCCCACGCAGGGGGGGCTTGGGGGGGATTTAGGGCTGAGCCGGGGCCGGGGGGGGGGACACGGGGACTTCCCAGACGAGGAAGGGACGAGAGGCCCCGGGAGCAGCCGGAGGGGCTCGGGGAGCTGCGGGGAGGCACGGGGGACACCCCCAGCTGTCCCCTGGGGGTCCCCCGGGTGTCCCCGAGGTGTCCTGGGGTGGCCCTGAGCCACCATGCAGTTCAACAAGGACGAGTTCCGGCGCCAGGTGGGGGCTGGGCTGGGCCGCCTGCACAGGTGAGACCCCAAATTTGGGCGGGGGTCCTGGGGGGGGGTCCTGGGGGGCTCGGTGAGGGGGTGGGGTGGTTGTGGCTTTGTCACCCCTGTTGTGACAACGCTGGGAGCCTGGGGGGGGAAATTTGGGGGTTTTTGGGGGAGGGTCGGGGGGGTTTGGGGTGTCCTGCACATGTCCCCTCCCCCCCCCCGAGCCCACGCGTGTCCGTGCCACGCGTGTCCCCGTCCCTGTCCTCGTCCCCTCCCCAGCGCCGCCACCACGGGGGATTTAGAGCTTTAATCTGCTGCCACCGCCGCCGCGGGGGGGACACGGGGGGACCTGGGGACACGGCGGGAGGAGGGAAAGGGACACGGGGGACATGGGGGGGGGCGTGGGGTGACCAGAGCCCCCTCCTGTCCCCCCCACGGTGACCCGGGGGTGGCACAACGGGACCGGTGTGGGGCTGCGGTGACAGCAGTGTCCCCTCCACGGTGACCCGGGGGTGGCATAACGGGACCCGGTGGGGCTGCGGTGACAGCAGTGTCCCCTCCTGTCCCCTCCAGGGTGACCCGAGGGTGGCATAACGGGACCGGTGTGGGGCTGGGGTGACAGCAGTGTCCCCTCCTGTCCCCTCCAGGGTGACCCGGAGGGTCCGGGGATGGCATAACAGGACCCGGTGGAAGGCTGGGGTGACAGCAGTGTCCCCTCACGGTGCCCCGGGGGTGGCATAATGGGACCCGGTGGGGCTGGGGTGACCAGAGTCCCCTCCTGTCCCCTCCAGGGTGACCCGGAGGGGTCTGGGGGTGGCACAACACGACCCCGTGGGGCTGGGGTGACAGCAGTGTCCCCTCCTGTCCCCTCCACGGTGACCCAGAGGGTTCCGGGGGTGACATAACGGGACCCGGAGGGGTCCGGGGGGTGGGATAAGGGGACCGGTGTGGGGCTGCGGTGACAGCAGTGTCCCCTCCTGTCCCCTCAACGGTGACCCAGAGGGTTCCGGGGGTGGCATAATGGGACCCGGTGGGGTCTGGGGGTGGCATAACGGGATCCAGAGGGGTCTGGGGGTGGCACACCAGGACCCGTGCGGGGCTGGGGTGACAGGACTGTCCCCCAGGTTCCTGGAGCGGCGGCAGGATGACCCCGAGAGCCTGGAGCTGAGCTCGGGGGGCGGCGCGACCCCCACGCCGCCGCGCCCCCCGTGCTGGACTGCACGTTCTGCGGGCTGCCGCGGCGCTACGGCATCGCCATCCTCTGCGGCATCGGCTTCTGCATCAGCTTCGGCATCCGCTGCAACCTGGGCGTGGCCGTGGTCAGCATGGTCAACCCCGCGCACGGACAGGTGAGCGGTCAGCGGGGTCAGGTGTGGGGCCCGGGCAGGTGAAGGGACAACGGGACCTAGGGACAGGTGAGGGGGGGCACACCTGGACCAGCCACAGGAGCCAGGGACAGGTGTGGGGTCCGGGCAGGTGAAGGGACAATGGGACCCAGGGAGAGGTGTGGGGGGGACAGGTGTGGGGCCCGGGCAGGTAAAGGGACAAGGGGACCCAGGGAGAGGTGTGGGGGGGACAGGTGTGGGGCCCGGGCAGGTAAAGGTGCCACGGGACCCACGGACAGGTGAGGCGGCAGGGACAGGTGTGGGGCCCGGGCAGGTGAAGGGACAACGGGACCTAGGGACAGGTGTGGGGGGGACAGGTGTGGGATCTGTGGGACAATGGGGACACACAGGTGTGGGGGGACACACCTGGAGCAGCCACAGGTGGGGACAGATGTGGGGTCAGTGTGGGGTCAGTGGGGTCAGGGACAGGTAAAGGGGGGCACAGGTGTGGGGTCCACGTGACCCAGGGACAGGTGTGGGATCTGTGGGACAACAGGGACACACAGGTGTGGGGGACACACCTGGACCATCCCCACCTGGCCTGGGCGTGTCCCGGGCGTGTCCCGGGCGTGTCCAGGGCCATGTCCAGGGCCATGTCCAGGGCGTGTCCAGGGCGTGTCCTGGGCATGTCCAGGGCCATGTCCAGGGCATGTCCAGGGCGTGCCCAGGGCCATGTCCAGGGCGTGTCCAGGGCGTGTCCAGGGCGTGTCCCGGGCGTGTCCAGGCCGTGTCCAGGGCGTGTCCAGGGCGTGTCCCGGGCTTTTCCCGGGTGTGTCCAGGGCGTGTCCAGGGCGTGTCCAGGGCGTGTCCCGGGCGTGTCCAGGGCGTGTCCTGACCCCTCCCCCCCAGCGCGCCGAGTTCAACTGGGACCCCGAGACGGTGGGGATGATCCACGGCTCCTTCTTCTGGGGCTACATCGTCACGCAGATCCCCGGCGGCTTCATCGCCCAGAAATTCGCCGCCAACAGGTCTGGGGGTCACCCTGGGCTGGGGCGTGGGGGTGGCCCTGGGGAGGGGACAGCGCTGTCACCGCGGTCACCTCCCCAGGGTGTTCGGCCTGGCCATCGTGTCCACCTCGGTGCTCAACATGCTGATCCCGTCGGCCGCGCGCGCCCACGTCGGCTGCGTCATCGCCGTGCGCGTCATGCAGGGCCTGGTCGAGGTCAGGATGAGGGGTTTTTGGGGAATTTTGGGTGTTTTGGGACATTTTCCGGTGAATTCAGGTTGTTTTGGGACATTTTCCAGTGAGTTTCGGGTGTTTTGGGACATTTTCCGGTGAGTTTCAGGTGTTTTGGGACATTTTCTGGTGAATTCAGGTGCTTTTGGGGTGTTTCAGAGTGTTTTTGAGGTGTTGGGGGGATTGGAGTGGTTTTTGGGGAATTTTGGGTGTTTTGGGACATTTTCAGGTGAATTCAGGTGGTTTTTGGGGTGTTTCGGAGTTCCTTTGAGTTGTTTGGAGTGGTTTTGGGTGGTTTCAGGTGCTTTTGGACATTTTCTGGTGAGTTTCGGGTGTTTTGGGACATTTTCCAGTGAATTTTTGTTGGTTTGGGGGTGTTTCGGAGTGATTTTGAGGTGTTTGGGGTAATTTTGGGGGGATTGGAGGGGTTTTGGGTGGTTTCAGGTGTTTTGGGACATTTTCCGGTGAATTCAGGTGGTTTTTGGGGTGTTTCAGATGTTTTTTGAGATGTTTGGGGGGATTGGAGTGATTTTGGGTGTTTTCGGGTGTCTTTGGGGTGTTTGGGGTGCTCTTGGCACATTTCCAGGTGGGTTTGGTGTCTTTTGGGACATTTCCCGAGGAATTTGGGGCGTTTGGCAGTGGAATTGTGCATTTTCAAGAGGTTTTGGGTCATTTTTGGGCATTTTTGGGGTTCCTCAGGATGTTTAATTGAGATCGGGGCGTGGCCATTCCCACACTCCCATTGGCCAGGGCGTGCCCGGGGGGCGTGGCCGGGCTTGGGTGTGTCCGGCGGGGCGTGGTCGTGGTGGGCGTGTCCCACATTGACCACGCCCCATTTTTTTTGCAGGGCGTGGTCAGGGTGGGCGTGGCTCTCATTGACCACGTTGTGGGGGTTTTTTTTGGTTTTGGGTTTTTTTGGTGTTTTTTTGGGTTTTTTTGTGGTTTTTTGGGGGGTTTTTTTGGGTTTTTTTGGGGGGTTTTTTGTGGGTTTTTTGGGGGTTTTTTGTGGTTTTTTTTGGTTTTTTTGGTGGGTTTTTTGGGGTTTTTTGGGGTTTTTTTGGTGGTTTTTTTGGGGTTTTTTGTGGTTTTTTTTTTTCCCTCAGGGCGTGGTCAGGATGGGCGTGTCCCGCGCTGACCACGCCCCATTTTTGGGCAGGGCGTGACCTACCCTGCCTGTCACGGCATCTGGAGCAAGTGGGCACCGCCGCTGGAGCGCAGCCGCCTGGCGACCACCGCCTTCTGCGGTACCGGGGGGGGCTACCTGGGGGGGCTGGGGGGCTACCGGGGGGCTACTGAGGGGTCTGGGGGGGGCTGGGGGCTACTGGGGGGGGCTGGGGGCTACCATGGCCTTCTGTGGTACCGGGCGGGCTGGGGGGGCTGGGGGATTACTGAGGGGTCTGGGGGCTACTGGGGGTCTGGGGGTGTCCCTGGGTGTCCCTGGGTGTCCCTGGGTGTCCCTGGGTGTCCCTGGGTGTCCCCGGAGCTGTCCCCAGCTGTCCCCAGTGTCCCCAGTGTCCCCAGGGGTGTCCCCAGGGGTGTCCCCAGCTGTCCCCAGGGGTGTCCCCAGCTGTCCCCAGCTGTCCCCAGGTGTGTCCCCAGCTGTCCCCAGCTGTCCCCAGCTGTCCCCAGGTGTGTCCCCAGCTGTCCCCAGCTGTCCCCAGCTGTCCCCAGGTGTCCCCGGTGTCCCTGCTCAGCTGTCCCCCCCCGCAGGGTCCTACGCGGGGGCGGTGGTCGCCATGCCCCTGGCAGGGGTCCTGGTGCAGTACACAGGCTGGAGCTCCGTGTTCTACGTCTACGGTGAGACCCCCGGGCCACGGGACGCCCGGGACCCCCTGAGCCTCCCCAAAACCCCCCCAGGGACCCCCTGAGCCTCCCCAATACCTCCCAGGGACCCCCGGGGATCCCCAAAACCCACCCAGGACCCCTGGGGATCCTCAAAACCCCCCAGGGACCCCCCCGGGACCCCCTGAGCCTCCCCAAAACCCCCAGGGACCCCTCCCAGTCCCTCCCAGTGCCATTTTTCTCCCCAAAAATGCCATTTTTCACCCGAAAAGCGCCGGGTTTTTTCCCTCCCAGTCCCTCCCAGTCCTTCCCAGTGACCGCAGTGCCCCCCCAGGCAGTTTCGGGGTGCTCTGGTACATGTTCTGGGTGCTGGTGTCCTACGAGAGCCCCGCGCAGCACCCCACGATCTCCCCCGAGGAGCGCAAGTACATCGAGGAGAGCATCGGCGAGAGCGTGGGCAGCAACCCGCTGCTGGTCAGACTGGGGGCACTGGGACGGACTGGGGGGGGCTGAGGGGGCGCTGCTGGTCAGACTGGGGGGACTGGGACGGACTGGGGTGGACTGGGGGGACTGGGACGGACTGGGAGGGACTGGGGGGACTGGGAGGGACTGGGAGGGAAAGAACCCGGTGCTTTTGGGGTGAAAAATGGCATTTTTGGGGACAGAAATGGGAGTTTTAGGGAGAAAAATGGCACTGGGAGGGACTGGGAGGGACTGGGAGGGACTGGGGGGGACTGGGAGGGACTGGGAGGGGTACTGGGAGGGACTGGGAGGGACTGGGAGGGGACTGGGGGGGACTGGGAGGGACTGGGGGGGACTGGGAGGGACTGGGAGGGACTGGGGGGGACTGGGGGGGACTGGGAGGGTACTGGGGGGGACTGGGAGGGACTGGGAGGGGCGCTGCTGGTCAGACTGGGGGGACTGGGAGGGACTGGGGGGACTGGGGGGGACACTGGGAGGGTCACGGGGAGCACTGGGGTGACACTGGGAGCACTGGGAGGGACTGGGGGGGGTCACTGGTGACACTGGGAGGGGTCACCGGGAGCACTGGAGGTCCGTCCCGGTGGCCAGGGTGGTCAGTGGTCACTCGGTGGTCACTCGGGGGTCACTCGGTGGTCACTCAGGGGTCACTCGGTGGCCACTCGGTGGTCACTCAGTGGTCACTCAGGGTCACTCGGTGGCCACTCGGGGGTCACTGGGTGGTCAGTGGTCACTCGGTGGCCACTCGGGGGTCACTGGGTGGTCAGTGGTCACTCGGTGCCCGCAGCTGGCCACGCCCTGGCGGCAGTTCTTCACCTCCATGCCGGTCTACGCCATCATCGTGGCCAACTTCTGCCGCAGCTGGACCTTCTACCTGCTGCTCATCAGCCAGCCCGCCTACTTCGAGGAGGTGTTCGGCTTCGAGATCAGCAAGGTGCGACCGAAAAACCGCGGAACGGCCCCAAAAAACACTGCGAAAATTAAAAAAAAAAATAAAATAAAAAAACCCCAAAATTCTCCTGAAAAAAATCAAAAAACCCCAAAATCTCCATGAAAAAAAATCAAAAAACTCCTGAAAAAACCCTCAAAAAACCCAAACCACCCCCTCCCTGAAAAGAACTCGAAAAACCCCAAAATTCCCCTGAAAAGAATAAAAAAAAATCCAAAATTTCCATTAAAAAACCCTCAAAAAACCCGAAAATCCCCCTGAAAAAAAAATTTAAAAATCCAAAAATCTCCATGAAAAAATCCCGCGAAATGGCCCGAAAATTCATGTGTAAAAATTTAAAAAAAAAAAAAACCCAACCAAAATTGCCCTGAAAAAAAATAAAAAAACCCCAAAATTTCCATTAAAAAACCCTAAAAACCTCAAAAATCCCCTTAAAAAAAAAAAAAACCCTTAAAAAAATTTAAAAACACCCCTGAAAAAAATTTAAAAAACCCCAAATCCCCCTGAAAAACCCAAAAAACCCCAAAAAACCCCCAAATCTCCCCGAAGCGCAGGTGGGGCTGCTGTCGGCGCTGCCGCACCTGGTGATGACCATCGTGGTGCCCATCGGGGGGCAGATCGCTGACTTCCTGCGCTCGCGCGGCATCATGTCCACCACCAACGTGCGCAAGATGATGAACTGCGGCGGTCAGTGAGGGGACAGGGACAGGAGGGGACAGCGGGGACAGCGGGGACATCGGGGACATCGGGGATATCGGGGACAATGGGACATTGGGGACATTTGGTATATTTAGGATATTTGGGATATTTGGGGACATTGGGGACACTGGGGGCGTTGGGGACATTGGGGACACTGGGGACATCGGGGACATTGGGGACAGTGGGGACACCGGGGATGGGGGGGATATCGGGAGGGGACACAGGGAAGGGACATGGGGACATGAGGGGAGATTTGAAGAGACTGAAGGGGACAACAGAGCCCAGGGAGGACACGGGGACACCCGGGAGGAACCGAGGTGACACGGCGGTGACACGGCGGTGACAGAGGTGACACGGTGGTGACAGAGGTGACACGGTGGTGACACGGCGGTGACAGAGGTGACAGAGGTGACAGAGGTGACGCGCTGTCCCCGCAGGGTTCGGCATGGAGGCCACGCTGCTGCTCGTCGTGGGCTACTCGCACTCCCGCGCGGTGGCCATCTCCTTCCTCGTGCTGGCCGTGGGCTTCAGCGGCTTCGCCATCTCCGGTGGGGACAGGGGGCAGGGGACAGGGAGGGTGGGGACAGCGGGGGACAGGAGTGACAGCGCTGTCCCCCCCCAGGGTTCAACGTCAACCACCTGGACATCGCGCCGCGCTACGCCAGCGTCCTCATGGGGCTGTCCAACGGCGTGGGGACACTGTCCGGCATGGTGTGTCCCCTCATCGTGGGCGCGCTGACCCGGCACAAGGTGGGGACAGCGGGGGACACGGGGGGTTGGGGACAAGGTGGGGACAATGGGGGACACGGGGGTTTGGGGACAATGGGACTTGGGGGACACAGAGGGATTGGGGACAGCAGGGGCTGGGGGGGACACGGAGGGGTTGGGGACAGCAGGGGCTGGGGGGGACAGCAGGACCTGAGAGGGGACAAGGGACCCGAGGGGACAATGGGGACTGAGGGGACAATGGGGCCTGAGGGGACAATGGGGACTGAGGGGACAATGGGGACTTGAGGGGACAATGGGGACTGAGGGGACAATGGGGACTGAGGGGACAATGGGGCCTGAGGGGACAATGGGGCCTGAGGGGAAAATGGGGACTTGAGGGGACAATGGGGAGTTGAGGGGACAATGGGGACTGAGGGGACAATGGGGACTTGAGGGGACAATGGGGACTGAGGGGACAATGGGGACTTGAGGGGACAATGGGGCCCGAGGGGACACGGTGACACCAGAGGAGACACAATGGGACTGAGGGGACAGTGGGACCAGGGGGGACACAAATTTTGGGGGTGGCACTGAGCCCCTGTCACTCACGGTATCGCTTGACCCCGCCCAATTGCCTTGTCCCCGCCCCCTTTCCGCTTGACCACGCCCCCTGATGTCACGCCACTCTCGGCCCCTCCCGCCTTGACCACGCCCCCTTTTCGATTGACTACGCCCCCTCCCTCCCCTCCCATTCACCCCTCTCGGCCCCGCCCCCTCCCCGCGCTGATTGGCCGCGGCCGGGCGCGCGGCGGGCGCTGATTGGCGCAGACGCGCGAGGAGTGGCAGTGGGTGTTCCTGATCGCCGCGCTCGTGCACTACGGGGGCGTGGCTTTCTACGGCGTCTTCGCTTCCGGCGAGCCGCAGCCGTGGGCGGAGCCTCCGCGGGAGGAGGCGGAGCCTCTGGCGCCGGGCGGGGCCAGCGACGAGGAGGAGGAGGAGGAGGGAGGGGAGGAAGGGGGGGGAGGGGCGGGGGGACCCCCGGGAGGGCCCCCCGCGAGTTACGGAGCCACCGGGACCACCCCGGCCCCCGGGACCCCCCAGGGGTGAGGTGGGCGTGGGTGTGGCCCGAGGGAATGCCCCTCCCCCCCACCAGGGACCCCCCGAGAGACCCCCGGGGACACACCAGGGACCCCCGGGGACACACCGGGGACCCCCGAGAGACCCCCGGGGACCCCCGAGAGACCCCCGGGGACACACCGGGGACCCCCGAGAGACCCCCGGGGACCCCCGAGAGACCCCCGGGGACACACCGGGGACCCCCACCCTCCTCGAGACCCCCAGAGTCGAGCCCCCCTGCGCTGTACATATATAAATACAGAGAGAGGCCGCTCGGAGTGTGGAGTGCCAAACTGGGAGCACTGGGAGGGACTGGGAGGGTACTGGGGGCACTGGGAGGGACCGGGAGGGGTACTGGGGGCACTGGGAGGCACTGGGACGGCACTGGGGGCACTGGGGGGATACTGGGAGGGTACTGGGGGCACTGGGAGGTACCGGGGGGGGCACTGGGAGGGTACTGGGAGGGACCGGGAGGGGTACTGGGGGCACTAGGGGGCACTGGGAGGGGTACTGGGAGGGTACTGGGGGGCACTGGGGGGCACTGGGAGGGGTACTGGGGGGCACTGGGAGGCACTGGGAAGTCCTGCGGGTGGTACAGCCCATACTGGGGGGCGCTCGAAGAGGTTCTGGGGCTGCTGGGGGAGCACGGAGAGCTCGGGGAGTGGCTCCTACCGACACCAGAGGAGCACTGGGCGATACTGGGAGGCACTGGGCGATACTGGGAGGCACCGGAGGTGTTTCGGGGGGCACCGGGGGGGTTTTCCTGCCCAGGCCCCCCCCCATTCCCACCCCCAATGGTTCCTCCCGGCGCCCCTTCGTTCCCGCGCTTTGCCGTGTCGCCACTTCCGCCCCTGCCGTGGCCTCGCCGCCGGAAGTGGAGACCCCGCGGCGCGCGGGGGGGCGTGGCCTCTTTGTGAGGGAGCGGCGGCCATGGCGGAGCCGCGGGTGAGGCGCGGGGGAGCCGCGGGCGGTTCGGAGAGGATCTGGGGATCCCGGGGGGCTCCGGAGGGCTCGGGGAAGGGGCTGAGCATGGAGGGGGATGCGGGAAACCGGGGACGGGCGGCGGGAGGCGCTCGGGGCGCGGCCATGTGGCGGCCCCGCGGTGCGGCCTAGGCGCCGTGAGGCGAATCCTCACGTTGTGCTCCCCGAACGGCGCAGGTTCTGGTGATCGACGGCCGCGGGCACCTGCTGGGCAGGCTGGCGGCGATCGTGGCCAAGCAGGTGCTGCTGGGTGAGTGCGGGAGGTTTTCTGTGTTATCCACCGGGAATCCACCGGAATAACCGGGAGAACCGGGGAGAAACCGGGATAACCGGGCCCCCCCCGCGCCGTGATGAGCCCGTCCGGCTGTCGAGTGTCGCGACAATGAGAGTTGCCTCCATGCACTACCAGCTGAGCGCGGGGGAAACCGGGAGAGGAAAACCGGGAAAGGAACCGGGGAATCCGAGAATGGAACCGGGGGGGAAACGGGAAAGGAACCGGGGAAAAACAGGGAAAACTGGGAAAGGAATGGGCGGAAAACTGGGAAAGGAATGGGGGGGAAAACCAGGAGAAAACCGGGAAAAGAATCAGGGAAACCGTGAAAAACGGGGGGAAATCGGGAAAGGAACTAGGGAAAAATGGGAAAGGAACCGGGGGGAAACCAGGGGAAATGGGGAAAGGAAAACCGGGAAGCTGACCCCCCCGGGCGCGCTGTCCCCAGGTCGCCGCGTGGTCGTGGTTCGCTGCGAGGGCATCAACATCTCCGGGAACTTCTACCGCAACAAGCGTGAGTGCGGGGTGCCGGTTTGGGGGCAAATCACACATTTTGGGGTTAGATTTTGGGGTCACACAGAAGTTGTGGGAACTTTCCAGAAGGTTTTGGGTTCTTGATTCGCCCCCGGACCCCACGTTTTGGGGAATTTTGATTCTTTTCCCAATTCACGAAGGTCCAGGCACTTCCCACTTCCAGGATCCCTCATTTTGGGGAATTTTAATTCTTTTTCCAGTTGGTGAAGTTCCAGGCAGTTCCTAGCTCCAGGACTCCCCGTTTTGGGGAGATTTAAGCCTTTTTTCCCATTCCTGATATTTCCCCAACTTTGTTTTTAGGGAATGTATTCCGTTTTCCATCCCAGTAAAGTTCCCAGACCCGTTTTGGGGGTAATTTAACCATTTTTTCCGTTCCTGCAAAGTCGTGGCATTCCCAGCCCCCTCTTTGAGAGGATTTAACATTTTTCTCATTTTTATAATTTTTCTGACGATTCCCAAACCCCAACCCCCCCAATTTTTGGGCAGATTTCCCCTCTTTTCCCACACCAATCTCCATTTTTGAGAGATTTCACCCAATTTTTCTTCACTCCAGTGAAATTCCTGGCGTTCCTGAGGAAGAGGATGAACACCAACCCTTCCCGGGGTCCTTTCCACTTCCGAGCCCCCAGCAGGATCTTCTGGCGCACGGTCAGAGGTGAGTGGGGGACCCCAGGATTTCCCCCCAAAAAATCCCCCAAAAATTCCCCAATCCTGGCGTTTTTTGTCCCAAAATCCAGGGATGCTGCCCCACAAAACCAAGCGGGGCCAGGCGGCCCTGGAGCGGCTCAAGGTGTTCGATGGCATCCCCCCGCCCTACGACAAGGTAGGGACCCCAAAAATCCACCCTGGAGCCCCCAAATTCCCCTCAGGGATCCCCCAAATTTCCCCTCCAGGATCCCCAAATTCCTCCCCAAACTCCCCTCCAGGAGCCCCCAAATTGCCCTCCAGGATCCCCAAATTTACCCAAAATCTTGGTGTCGATGATGTCATTTTTTTTTACCTACATTGTTTGATTCTCTCTGAGAAAAAATCCAAATTCTGAGACACCTGGAACCCCAAAAATTAACCCAAAATCTCCCTGGGGCACCCAAAATGTCACCTGGGGGACCCAAAATGTCACCTGGGGGACCCCAAACTCCCCGGGGGACCCCAAAAAACCCCAAAATTCCCAAATTTCCCAGCGGAAGCGAATGGTCGTCCCTGCTGCCCTCAAGATCATTCGCCTCAAGCCCACGCGCAAGGTGAGTCAGGGAGGGTTTTGGGGGAATTTTTGGGGGGTTTGATGGAATTTGGGGGGGTTGGGGCGGGGCTTTTGGGGTTTGGGGTGGGGTTTTTGGGACTGGGGCGGGGATCTTGGGGTTTGGGGCGGAGTTTTTGGGGATTGGGGTGGGGTTTTTGGGGTTTGAGGTGCAGTTTTTGGGGTTTTTTGGGGTTTTTGGGGTTTGGGGTTTTTGGGGTTTGGTTTTCGGAGGTTTTGGGGGTTTGGGGTTTTTGGGGTTTGGGGTGCAGTTTTTGGGGTTTTTTGGGGTTTGGGGTTTTTGGGGTTTGGGGTGCGGTTTTTGGGGTTTTTTGGGGTTTTTGGGGTTTCGGGGCCCTGCTGAGCTCCCAGTATCCCCCAGTTTGCCGTACTGGGCCGGCTGGCGCACGAGGTGGGCTGGAAGTACCGCGAGGTGACCGAGGCGCTGGAGGAGAAGAGGAAGGAGAAGGCGAAGCTTCGTTACAACAAAAAAAGAAAGTTGATGGTGAGAAAAATAAAAAAAAATCCCAAAATTGTTCAGGATGGGGCGGGAGGATTCCAAAATAGGGAAGGGTTTGGAACCAGGCAGGGAAAATCCCGAAAATTGGGTGTGGGAGTCGGGAAAATTGTGGGATGCCCCAAAAAAAATAATGGGGAGGAAAAATTGGGATGGGAAAGATCTGAAATTAGGGGAAAATTGCTAAAATCAGGGGAAAAGTCCTAAAAGAATGGGGAAAAGCTCTAAAATCAGGGGAAAAGCCATAAAATTAGGGGAAAAGTCCTAAAATCGGGAAAAGTTCTGAATCAGGGGGAAAGCTGTGAAATCAGGGGAAAAGCCTTAAAATCGGGAAAAGTCTTTAAAAAAAGCTCTAAAATCAGCAGAAAAGCTTTAAAAAAGGGGGGAAAGTCCTAAAATCGGGGGAAAAACCCTAAAATCAGAGGAAAATTAGGGGAAAAGCTCTAAAATCGGGGAAAACCCTAAGAAAAGGGGGAAATTCCTAAAATCAGGGGAAAAGTCCTAAAAAAAGGGGGAAAAGACCCAAATTTGGGGTGAAACCCTAACTGGGAATTCAGGATTGGGGGTGCCGGGGGGGATTTAGTGACATCTGATTTTTTTTTTTTTTTTTTTTTTTACCAAAATTTGCTGTTTTTTCCCCAAATCCCCAGAGCCTGCGGCGCCGCGCCGAGCGCAACGTGGAGAAGAAAGCGGCGCCGTTCACGGCCGTGCTGCGGCAGCACGGCGTCCTGCTCTAATAAAAACCCAAACTGGGACGAACTGGGACAAACTGGGAGCCTCTGGGTCTGACTGGGAGGAACTGGGAGGAACTGGGAACAGCCGGGGCTGGATTTTGGGGAGGTTTTCAAATGTTTATTGAGCGATGCCTGGTGCTTTTTGGATGAAAAACGGCATTTTTAGGGACAAAAATGGCGCTTTTGGGGACAAAAATGGCACTGGGAGGAACTGGGAGCACTGGGGGTCACTCCAGTAGTCACTCGGTGGTCACTCAGTGGTCACTCGGGGGTCACTCAGGGGTCGGTAGTCACTTGGTGGTCGCTTAGTGGTCACTCGGTGGTCACTCCGTGGTCACTCCATGGTCACTTGGGGGTCACTCAGTGGTCACTCAGTGGTCACTCAGGGTCACTCGGTGGTCACTCGGCCCCACCCCCACCTGCTCCCGGGCCTGGTCCAGCAGCCTCGCGATGACTTCGCTCTCGGCCAGAGGCATCACCGGGCTCTCGGTCAGTCCTGGGGGCACGGGGGGGTCAGCGTCCCCGCGACCACCCCAAAAATCCCGGGGATCTCCCCCAAAAATCCCGGGGATCTCCCCCAAAACCCCAGGATTTCCCCCAAAACCCCAGGATTTCCCCCAAAATTTTGGGATTTTTCACTCACCCCGCAGCAGGCACTTGCGGACGTGCTGAGCCTCATCTCCCCCAAAACCCCAGGATTTCCCCCAAATTTGGGATTTCCCCCAAAATCTCAGAATTTCCCCAAAATCTCGGGATTTTCCCCCAAAACCCCGGGATTTTCCCCCAAAATCTCGGGATTTTCCCCCAAAATCTCGGGATTTTCCCCCAAAACCCCAGGATTTTCCCCCAAAATCTCGGGATTTTCCCCCAAAATTTTCGGATTTTTTCCCCAAAACCCCGGGATTTGCCCCCAAATTTAGGATTTTCCGCTCACCCTGCAGCAGGCACTCGCGCACGTGCTGGGCCTCGTAGCGCAGCCCCGTGCTGTGCGGGAAGTTCAGCGCCTCCGGGGGGGGGGGCAGGGGGAAGGACTCGCGGCGACCCCCCCAGAGCAGCTCGGTGGGGCAGTTCATGTGGCTGGGGAACTGCGGGGGGGACACGGGGGGGGCGTCAGGGAGACCCCAGCCCCAAAAATAACCCAAAACCCCAAAAAAACCCAAAAAAAAATAACCCCGAATGCAAAAAATCCGACTAAAACAGCGATTTCCCTCCCCAAAATCACGGTTTTTCCCTCCAAATTTGGGATTTTGACCCCGAAGGATTATTTGGGTCCTTCCCCCAAAAATTTTTGGGGTACGTCGGGCCAAGCCCCCCACCCAAAACCCAAAAAAAGCCCTAAAAAATGCCCAAAAATAAAAAAATCCAACCCAAAACAGCAACTACCCTCCCCAAAATTAGGGTTTTTTCCCTCCAAATTTGGGATTTTTAACCTTGAAGGATTATTTGGTTCCTTCCCCCCCAAATTTTTGGGGTATCTCGGTCCCCCCAGAGCCAAGCCCCCCACCCAAAACCCCAAAAAAAGCCTAAAAAAATACCCCAAAATATAAAAAATCCAACCAAAAGCAGCAACTTCCCTCCCCAAAATCAGGGTTTTTCCACCCAAATTTGGGGTTTTTGACCCCGAATTTTTGGGGTACCTCGGCCCAGCCGCAGGGTCCCCCCAGGGTCAAGCCCCCCACCCAAATCCCCAAAAAACCCTAAAAAAAAACCCCAAAATACAAAAAATTCAACCAAAAATAGCAATTTCCCTCCCCAAAATCAGGGTTTTTCCCTCCGAAAAACCTCAAATTTGGGATTTTTGACCCCAAAGGACCATTTGGTTCCTCCCCCCCCAGGGCCAAGCCCCCCACCCAAATTTCCACAAAACCCTAAAAAAAACCTCCCAAAATACAAAAAATCCAACCAAAAATATCAATTTCCCTCCCCAAAATCAGGGTTTTTCCACCCAAATTTGGGGGTTTTGACCCCGAATTTTTGGGGTACCTCGGCCCAGCCTTGGGGTCCCCCCAGGGCCAAGCCCCCCGGGAGCTCAGCGCTCATGGAGAAGGTGAGCGCGGCCAGGCCTTTCCCAGGGAACTCCAGGGTGACGACCACCGACTCATCCACGCCTGGGAGGGGAAAAACGGGAGGGGAAATGGGGAAAAAATGGGGGAAATAATGGGGAAAATAATGGGGAAAATAGGGGGGAAATAATGGGGAAAAATGGAGGAAATAATGGGGAAAAATAATGGGGAAAATGGGGAAATAATGGGGAAAATAATGGGGAAATAAAAGTGGGAAAAATGGGGAAAATAATGGGGAAAATAATGGGGAAAAATAATGGGGAAATAATGGGGAAATTAAAGCGAAAAAAATGGGGAGAAAATGGGGAAAATTGGGTGGGAAATGGAGGGAAAAAATGGGGAAAGGGAGAAAAGAGGAAAAAGGGAAAAGGTGTCCCCATGGCCCTCCCAGTCCCTCCCAGTGCTCCCCAGTGCCCCCCAATCCCCGCCTAGTCCCTCCCAGTCCCTCCCAATCCCCTCCCATTCCCCCCCAATCCCCCCCCAATCCCCCCCAATCCCTCCCAATCCCCTCCCAATCCCTTCCCAGTCCCCCCCAATCCCCCCCAATCCCCCCCAGTCCCTCCCAATCCCCTCCCAGTCCCCTCCCAGTCCCCCCCAATCCCCCCCAATCCCCTCCCAGTCCCCCCCAGTGCTCCCAGTCCGTACCCGTGGGGTGCAGCACGCCGTGGGCCCGCAGGGTTTTTGGGGGGCCGCCCCCCCCCAGCAGCTGCAGCGCCCCCTGCAGGCCGTACCCGCCCAGGTCCAGCAGGACCCCTCCCCCCAGGCGGGGCTCGCGCAGCCGCGGGACCCCCCCCAGGGCGAAGCCCAGCGACCCCCGGAGCACGAGCGGCGACCCCAGCGAGCCCTGGGCCACCAGCGAGCGCAGGCGCTGCCAGGCCGGGAAGAAGCGCGTCCAGAATCCCTGCGGGAGACTGGGGTTACTGGGGGGACTGGGGGAACTGGGAGTGATGGGAGTGATGGGATCAACGGGAAGAAGCGCGTCCAGAAACCCTGCGGGAGAGACTGGGGTTACTGGGAGAACTGGGGGAACTGGGAGTTACTGGGAGTGATGGGATCATTGGGAAAAAGCGCGTCCAGAAACCCTGGGGAGACAGACTGGGGTTACTGGGGTTACTGGGGGAACTGGGGGAACTGGGAGTGATGGGAGAGCTGGGAGAGCTGGGAAGAAATGCGTCCAGAAACCCTGGGGAGAGAGACTGGGGTTACTGGGAGTTACTGGGAGAACTGGGAGTGATGGGAAAAAGCACGTCCAGAAACCCTGGGGAGAGACTGGGGTTACTGGGAGAACTGGGGGAACTGGGAGTTATTGGGAGTGATGGGAGAGCTGGGAAAAAGCACGTCCAGAAACCCTGGGGAGACAGACTGGGGTTACTGGGGGAACTGGGGGAACTGGGAGTTATTGGGAGTGATGGGAGAGCTGGGAAAAAGCACGTCCAGAAACCCTGGGGAGACAGACTGGGGTTACTGGGAGTTACTGGGAGAACTGGGAGTGATGGGAGAGCTGGGAAGAAGCGCGTCCAGAAACCCTGGGGAGACAGACTGGGGTTACTGGGGGAACTGGGGGAACTGGGAGTGACTGGGAGTGCTGGGAACGGGATCACGGGGGTCACTGGGAATGGGATCATTGGGAGTACTGAGGGCACTGGGAGTGCTGGGAGTACTGGGAGCGCTGGGAATGGGATTGTGGGGATCACTGGGAATGGAATCACTGGGAATGGGATCACTGGGATCACCGGGGCTGGGATCACTGGGGATAACTGGGAATGTGATCCCCAGGAATGGGATCACCAGGATCCCCGGGATCACTGGGATCACTGGGATCACTGGGATCACTGGGATCACCAGGACTGGGATCACTGGGATCACTGGGATCACTGGGATCACTGGAAATGGGATCCCCGGTGTCCCCGCTGTCCCCGCCGGGCCGCACCTCCATGAGGAACACTTGTCGCTGCCGCGCTGTCGCCACGAGCTCAGCGACCTCGCGGGCCCCGAGCGCCATTGGCTTCTCCATGAGCACGGCGCGGCCGCGGCGCAGGAAGAGCAGCCCCGCGGGCAGGTGGGCAGGGTTCACCGCGCCCACGTACACCACGTCTGGGGAGAGAAAAAAATGTAAATATATATATCAGAAACACCAAAAAAAATACCCTGAAAACCCAAAAAAATACCCTGAAAAGCTCCCAAAAATACCCTAAAAAATACCCTGAAAAGCCCCCAAAAATACCCCAAAAATACGCTGAAAACCTCCCAAAAATACCCCCAAAAATACCCTGAAAACTCCCCAAAAATACCCTGAAAACTCCCCAAAAATACCCTGAAAACTCCCAAAAAATACCCTGAAAACCTCCCAAAAATACCCCCAAAAATACCCTGAAAACTCCCCAAAAATACCCTGAAAACTCCCAAAAAATACGCTGAAAACCTCCCAAAAAATACCCTGAAAACCTCCCAAAAATACCCCCAAAAATACCCTGAAAACTCCCCAAAAATACCCTGAAAACTCCCCAAAAATACCCTGAAAACTCCCAAAAAATACGCTGAAAACCTCCCAAAAATACCCCAAAAATACACTGAAAACCTCCCAAAAATACCCCCGAAAATACCCTGAAAACTCCCCAAAAATACCCTGAAAAGCCCCCAAAAATACCCTGAAAACTCCCAAAAAATACGCTGAAAACCTCCCAAAAATACCCCAAAAATACGCTGAAAACCTCCCAAAAATACCCCCGAAAATACCCTGAAAACTCCCCAAAAATACCCTGAAAACTCCCAAAAAAACCGCTGAAAACCTCCCAAAAATACCCAAAAAATACCCTGAAAACCTCCCAAAAATACCCCCAAAAATACCCTGAAAACTCCCCAAAAATACCCTGAAAACTCCCCAAAAATACCCTGAAAACTCCCAAAAAATACCCTGAAAACCTCCCAAAAATACCCCAAAAATACGCTGAAAACCTCCCAAAAATACCCTGAAAACTCCCCAAAAGTACCCTGAAAACTCCCAAAAAATACCCTGAAAACCTCCCAAAAATACCCCAAAAATACGCTGAAAACCTCCCAAAAATACCCCCAAAAATACCCTGAAAACCTCCCAAAAATACCCCCAAAAATACCCTGAAAACTCCCCAAAAATACCCTGAAAACTCCCCAAAAGTACCCTGAAAACTCCCCAAAAATACCCTGAAAAACCCGAAAAAAACCCTGAAAAACCCAAAAAATACCCTGAAAACCCCAAAATTCCCTCAGAACACCCCAAAAATACCCTGAAACTCCCCAAAATTCCCCAAAAACCCCAAAATTCCCCCAGAGCACCCAACCCCGCGGGTCTCACCCACGTCGGGGTCCTCGGCCAGCTCCTCGTAGGATCCGTACGCTCGCGGGACCCCAAAGTGCTCCGCGAAGGCCTGGGCGCGGCCCAGGTCGCGGGCGGCCACGGCCACCACCTGCGGGGACACGGGGGTTGGGGACACTGCGGGGACACCATTGGGGACACCATTGGGGACACTGGGGGGTGTTGGGGACACCGTTGGGGACACCATTGGGGGGGTTGGGGACACTGCGGGGACACCATTGGGGACACCATTGGGGACATTGGGGACACCACTGGGGACATTGGGGGGTGTTGGGGACACCATTGGGGACACCATTGGGGACACCGGGGGTGTTGGGGACACCATTGGGGACACCATTGGGGACACCGGGGGTGTTGGGGACACTATTGGGGACACCGAGAGGTCTTGAGGACCCCAAAATCCAGGGAAAACCCCAAAATTCCCCCCAAATTTCGAGGGAATTCCGATAGTTGGGAGATCAGGTCTACCCGGGCAATGGCATTAAGCAACAGGGGGGACACGCCCAGGTTTTGGGGACACGCCCAGGTTTTGGGGTCACCGGGGGGTATTGGGGACACCGGGGGGTGTTGGGGACACCGAGAGGTATTGGGGACCCCAAAATTCCCCCCAAATTTCGAGGGAATTCCGATATTTGGGAGATCAGGTCCACCCCGGCAACGGAGTTAACTAACGGGGGGGACACGGCCAAGTTTTTTGGGGACACGCCCAGGTTTTTTGGGGTCACCGGGGGGTTTTGGGGACACTGAGGGGTGTTGGGGACACCGAGGGGTACTGAGGACCCCAAAATCCCTGGGAAACCCCAAAACTCCTCCTAAATTTCGAGGGAATTCTGATATTTGGGAGATCAGGTCTACCCCGGCAATGGGGTTAAGCGACAAGGGGGGACACGCCCAGGATTTTGGGGACACGCCCAGGTTTTTTGGGGTCACCGGGGGGTGTTGGGGACACCGAGGGGTACTGAGGACCCCAAAATCCCTGGGAAACCCCAAAACTCCCCCCAGATTTAGAGGGAATTCCGATATTTGGGAGATCAGGTCCACCCCGGCAGTGGAATTAAACGACGCGGGGGACACGCCCAGGATTTTTGGGGACACGCCCAGGTTTTTTGGGGTCACCGGGGGGTTTTGGGGACACTGAGGGGTGTTGGGGACACCTAGGGGTGTCGAGGACCCCAAAATCCCTGGGAAAAGCCCAAAACGCCCCCAAATTTTGGGGATTAGAGGGAATTCCGATATTTGGGAGATCAGGTCTACCCCGGCAATGGCGTTAACTAACAGGGGGGACACGCCCAGGTTTTTGGGGGACACGCCCAGGTTTTTTGGGGTCACCGGGGGGTGTTGGGGACACCGAGGGGTACTGAGGACCCAAAATCCCTGGAAAACCCCAAAATTCCCCCCAAATTTCGAGGGAATTCCGATATTTGGGAGATCAGGTCTACCCCGGCAATGGAGTTAACTAACAGGGGGGACACGCCCAGGTTTTTTGGGGACACGCCCAGGATTTTTGGGGGACACCGCCAGGTTTTTTGGGGGTCACCGCCAGGTTTTGGGGGTCACCGCCAGGTTTTGGGGGTCCCCGGGGATGTCGCGGGGGTCTCCCTCCCCCCCCGAGGTTGTCACCGTGTGCTCCGCGCGGGGCAGGGTCCTCAGGGCCACCACGAAGTCGTGGCTGATGGCCCCGGCCGAGCAGATGCCCCAGCGGGTGGGGCCCGGGGGGGTCCCGGGGGGCTCCGGGGGGGGGCAGGGCCCCGGCTCGCTGTCCCTGTCCTGCTCCATGTCGCGATAGCTGTCCCGGTCCCGATCCGGGGCAAGAACAGAGCCCCGCCCGCCCCTCCCCCACGCGTGGGAAGCGCCCCGAGCCCCTCCCCCCACCCACGCGCGGGTGGGGGAGGGGTGGGGCACCCCAAAAATGGGGGGGGGGAGGGGGAGGTGTCCCTGAGATCCCTCGGAAGGACTTGGGGGAGGATTCAGGAATTTGGGGAGGATTTGGGGGTCCCCGGGGGGTTCGGAGGGTCTGGGGTCCCCGGGGGTCTCGGGGATTTTGGGGTCTCGGGGGTCTCGGGGATTTGGGGGATTTTGGGGGATTTTGGGGATTTCGGGGATTTTGGGGATTTTGGGGATTTGGGGGATTTGGGGATTTGGGGATTTGGGGGATTTCGGGGATTTGGGGGATTTCGGGGATTTCGGGGATTTCGGGGTCTTGGGGATTTCGGGGATTTGGGGGATTTTGGGGATTTCGGGGATTTTGGGGTCTCGGGGATTTTGGGGATTTTGGGGATTTCGGGGATTTCGGGGATTTTGGGGATTTCGGGGATTTCGGGGATTTCGGGGATTTTGGGGATTTTGGGGATTTTGGGGGATTTCGGGGATTTTGGGGATTTCGGGGATTTTGGGGATTTGGGGGATTTTGGGGATTTTGGGGATTTTGGGGATTTTGGGGGATTTTGAGGATTTTGGGGGATTTCGGGGATTTTGGGGATTTCGGGGATTTCGGGGATTTTGGGCTCTTCCCCGCGGATTTAATTGATGACGCGCCAGAGGGGGCGTGGCCCCAGCCCCGCACGTGCCCAGGCCCCGCCCCCTCCGCGCAGCACGGCGCTCCCATTGGTCAGTCACCGCGGGATATGCAAATGAGCCGAAGGAGAATAAATTATTTTATTGACAGCCTTGGGGCGTGGCCTCGAGGGGTTGGGGCCTGGGGCGCTCTCGCTGATTGGCCGCGGGGCGGCGCGCGGCGATTGGCCGCGGGCGGGGGCGGGGCGGGACGGCGCCTTCCTATTGGCTGAGGGTGAGGGCGGGGCGCGGCGGCGCGTTCCTATTGGCGGAGCGGGGAGGGAGGGGGAGCGACGGCGCGCTGCCATTGGCTGAGCGCGAGAGGGGCGGGGCCTGGAGCGATGGCGGCGGCGGCGCTGAGGTCCCGGGGCGGCGGAGCGGTGAGAGGGGGGAGGGGACAGCGGGGACAGCAGGGACAGGAGGGACACCGGGGACAGCAGGGACAGCAGGGACAGAGGGACAGAGGGACAGAGGGACAGGAGGGACAGAGGGACAGCAGGGACAGCAGGGACAGCAGGGACAGAGGGACAGCAGGGACAGCAGGGAGAGCAGGGACAGAGGGACAGAGGGACAGAGGGACAGGAGGGACAGAGGGACAGCAGGGACAGCAGGGACAGCAGGGACAGAGGGACAGCAGGGACAGAGGGACAGAGGGACAGAGGGACAGAGGGACAGGAGGGACAGCAGGGACAGGAGGGACAGCAGGGACAGCAGGGACAGCAGGGACAGAGGGACAGAGGGACAGAGGGACAGGAGGGACAGCAGGGACAGGAGGGACAGCAGGGACAGAGGGACAGAGGGACAGAGGGACAGCAGGGACAGAGGGACAGCAGGGACAGAGGGACAGCAGGGACAGAGGGACAGCAGGGACAGAGGGACAGAGGGACAGAGGGACAGAGGGACAGAGGGACAGCAGGGACAGCAGGGACAGCAGGGACAGAGGGACAGCAGGGACAGAGGGACAGAGGGACAGAGGGACAGAGGGACAGGAGGGACAGCAGGGACAGGAGGGACAGCAGGGACAGCGGGGACAGCAGGGACAGCAGGGACAGCAGGGACAGAGGGACAGAGGGACAGAGGGACAGGAGGGACAGCAGGGACAGGAGGGACAGCAGGGACAGAGGGACAGAGGGACAGAGGGACAGAGGGACAGCAGGGACAGAGGGACAGCAGGGACAGAGGGACAGAGGGACAGCAGGGACAGAGGGACAGCAGGGACAGAGGGACAGCAGGGACAGCAGGGACAGAGGGACAGCAGGGACAGAGGGACAGCAGGGACAGAGGGACAGCAGGGACAGAGGGACAGAGGGACAGAGGGACAGAGGGACAGCAGGGACAGAGGGACAGCAGGGACAGAGGGACAGCAGGGACAGAGGGACAGAGGGACAGAGGGACAGAGGGACAGAGGGACAGAGGGACAGCAGGGACAGAGGGACAGCAGGGACAGCAGGGACAGAGGGACAGAGGGACAGCAGGGACAGAGGGACAGCAGGGACAGAGGGACAGAGGGACAGAGGGACAGCAGGGACAGAGGGACAGCAGGGACAGAGGGACAGCAGGGACAGCAGGGACAGAGGGACAGCAGGGACAGAGGGACAGAGGGACAGAGGGACAGAGGGACAGAGGGACAGCAGGGACAGCAGGGACAGCGGGGACAGCAGGGACAGCGGGGACAGCAGGGACAGCAGGGACACCTCCCAGTCACCCCACCCAGTGACACCAGTGACCCCTCCCAGCAATCCCAGTGACCCCTCGGCGCTCCCAGTGCCACCAGTGCCACCAGTGCCACCTCCCCTGACCCCTCCCAGTGACCCCGCGGGGCTCCCAGTGCTCCCAGTGACCCTTCCCAGTGCCACCAGTGACCCCTCGGGGCCACCAGGGCCACCAGTGCCACCAGGGACACCTCCCCTGACCCCACCCAGGGCTCCCAGTGACCCCTCGAGGCTCCCAGTGCCACCAGTGCCACCAGTGCCACCTCCCCTGACCCCTCCCAGGGCTCCCAGGGACCTTTCCCAGTGCCCCCAGTGCTCCCAGTGCCCCCCAGACCCTTCCAGTGCCTGTCCCAGTCCTCCCAGTGCCCCCAGTGACCCCGTGACACCTCCCACTGCCCCCAGTGCCACCAGTGCCTGTCCCAGTTCCTCCCAGTGCCCCCCAGTTCCTCCCAGTGCCCCCCAGTTCCTCCCAGTGCCCATCCCAGCACTCCCAGCGCCCCTTCCCAGTGCTCCCAGTGCCCTCCCAGTCTCCCCAGGCCCTACTGGAGCCCTTCCCAGTACTCCCAGTTCCCCCCTGGACCTTCCCAGTTCCCTCCAGACCTTCCCAGTTCCCCCCTGGACCTTCCCAGTTCCCCCCAGTTCCTCCCAGTTCCCCCCCAGACCTTCCCAGTTCCCCTCAGGCCCTACTGGAGCTCATCCCAGTGCTCCCAGTGCCCTCCCAGTACTCCCAGTCCCTATCTCAGTCTTTCCCAGTTGCTCCCAGTGCCCATCCCAGTCGCTCCCAGTTCCCCCCAGTCGCTCCCAGTTGCTCCCAGTCACTCCCAGTGCCCCCCAGTCGCTCCCAGTCGCTATCCCAGTCGCTCCCAGTGCTCCCAGTGCTCCCAGTCCCGATCGGAGTTGCTCCCAGTCGCTCCCAGTCGCTCCCAGTGCTCCCAGTCCCTATCGGAGTTGTTCCCAGTCGCTCCCAGTCGCTCCCAGTCGCTCCCAGTCGCTCCCAGTCGCTATCCCAGTCGCTCCCAGTCGCTATCCCAGTCACTCCCAGTCGCTATCCCAGTCGCTCCCAGTCGCTCCCAGTGCTCCCAGTCCGCGCGTGTCCCGCGATGGCGGCGCCGGGGGGGTCAGAGTCCAGTGGGGGAGGGGCAGTGGGGCAGGGCCTGCACCCCTCCCCCCCTCGGCCACGCCCTCCCTGCCACTGGGGCAAACTGGGGCCAAACTGGGGCCAAACTGGGCTAAACTGGGCCAAACTGGGGCCAAACTGGGCTAAACTGGGCTAAACTGGGGCCAAACTGGGGTAAACTGGGGTAAACTGGGCTAAACTGGGGCCAAACTGGGGTAAACTGGGGTAAACTGGGGCCAAACTGGGGCCAAACTGGGGTCAAACTGGGGTAAACTGGGCCAAACTGGGGTAAACTGGGCCAAACTGGTCCAAACTGGGCCAAACTGGGCCAAACTGGGGCTCCTGTCCCCCCAGGTCCTGGCGACTTTGCTGAGGCCACGGCGAGGCTACAACAGCACCTTCCGCGTGAGTGGGGGAGGGGAGCCAAAGAATCCCAAAAATCACCAGAATCTCCCCAAAATCACCAAATCTCCCAAAATCACCCAAAATCACCCAAATCTCCCGAAATCCCCCGGGAGACCCCCGGAAATCCCGCAAAATCACCCCGAAATTGCCTGAAAATCACCCCAAATCCGCCAGGAGAACTGCAAAACTGCCCCAAAATCCCCCAAATTTCCCTGAAACTCCCCAAAATCCCCCAAATCCCCTCGAAACTCCCTAAATTCCCTCAAATCTCCCCAAAATCTCCCGGGAGACCCCCAAAGCTCCCCAAAATTTCCCTGAAACGCCCAAAAATCCCCTCAAATCTCCCCCAAAATCCCCCGAAATTCCCAAAATCCCTCGAATCTCCCCAAAATCCCCCCGAAATTCCCCAAATCCCCAAGAAACTCCCCGAAATCCCCCAGGAGACTCCCGAAAATCCCCAAAATCCTCCTGAAAATCCCCAAAATCCTCCTGAAAACCCCCAAATCCCCTCAGATCTCCCCAAAATCCCCTCAAATCTCCCCGAAGCTCCCAAAATCCCCCAGAAACTCCCCAAAATCCTCGAAATTCCCCAAAATCCTCTCGAAACTCCCCCAAATCCCCCCCGAACCCCCCCAAATCCCCCCAGGTGACCCCCAAAACCCCCCCGAAATCCCCCGAAATTCCCCCAAATCTCCCCAAATCTCCCCAAAATCCCCCCAAAAAAGCCCCCCAAATCCCCCCGGAACTGCCCCAAATCTCCCCAAAAACCCCCCCAAATCCCCCCAAACCGCCCCCAAATCCCCCCGGACCCCCCGAAATCCCACCGAAACTCCCCCAAATCCCCCGAAAATCCCCAAAATCCCCCGAAATTCCCCAAAATCCCCCAAAATCCCCCCCAAAACACCCCCAAATCCCCCCGGCCCCCCCCCAATCCCCCCCAGGCTGACCCCCCGCCCCCCGCAGGCCTCGGAGCTGGAGGTGGAGCGCTCGGGGACCCCCGGGACGCCCCCAGCCCCCCAGGATTTGGTGTTCGGCAAGGTCTTCACCGACCACATGCTGCGCGTGGAGTGGAGCCGCGCGGGGGGCTGGGGGCGCCCCAAAATCTGCCCCTTCCAGGAGCTGCGGCTGCACCCCGCCGCCTCCGCCCTGCACTACGCCGTGGAGGTCAGCGGGACCCCCGAAACTGCCCGGGACCCCCGAAAACAGCCCGGGACCCCCAAAACGGACCGGGACCCCCGAAACTGCCTGGGAACCCCGAAAACAGCCCCGGGACCCCCAAAAACAGCCCCAAAAACAGCCCCGAAAACAGCCCCCGGGACCCCCAAAAACAACCTGGGACCCCAAAAACAGCCCCAAAAACAGCCCCGGGACCCCCAAAAACAGCCCCGAATCCCTCGGGACCGCTCGGGACCCCCAAACAGCCCCAAAAACAGCCTGGGACCCCCAAAAACGGACCGAGACCCCCGAAAACTGCCCCGGGACCCCAAAACTGACCGGGACTCCCCGAAAAATACCTCCGGGACCCCCAAAACAGCCCCAAAAACGGCCCGGGACCCCCGAAAAATACCTCCGGGATCCCCAAAACGGCCCGGGACCCCCGAAAACTGCCTGGGACCCCCAAAACTGCCCCAAAAACAGCCCCGGGACCCCCAAAACTGCCCGGGACCCCCGAAAACAGCCCCGGGACCCCAAAACAGCCCCAAAAACTGCCCCGGGACCCCAAAAACTGCCCGGGACCCCCGAAAACCCCCCCGAATCCCTCGGGACCCCCAAAAAACTGCCCGGGACCCCGAAAAACGGCCTGAGACCCCCAAAAAACAGCCCCGGGACCCCCAAAAACTGCCCGGGACCCCCGAAAACACCCCCGGGACCCCAAAACAGCCCCGGAACCCCAAAAAACAGCCCCAAAAACAGCCCCGGGACCCCCGAAAAACCCCCCTGGGACCCCA